>CANSZD010000815.1:0-109641 GCA_947648045.1 Beta corolliflora
CACACAAACCCATCTCTTAACACACTCACACACCCATAGCACCAACATTCCTCCATCGCAAAGTCTTCCGACTACCGTGTCCACACCATTACCCAACACAAGAAACACAGCATAATGTAAAGAAAATACAGGACATCTAATCTTAAAATGGCAAACCAAAGAATCCAGAAACCACACACATAGATCCAAGCCAAACAGGATATTTAGTAGTTTTTTACAAGTATACACATTACCAAAAAAAGAAACAGTATATATTAAAAAATTATCAATCACCAAATAGAACCTTATCACATTTCCCATCTTTAGAAAGGGAAGAGTAAACCTAGGCTATACCCTAAGGGAAGTGTTGGGAACTTTTACCCACAATATGAGGGTAGTACTTCCCCCATCCCTCCCCTTCCTCCTTAGACAATCACTACATCATAGCATTTACCAACACATCCACCCCTTTCGATTCCTTCATTTGTTCCCTAAGCCCCCAATAATACATTATCCTCAATCTAGGCATGCCCTTAGAGGTAGAGAGATATCTGATAAATCTAATAAACTATGAATACCTCGATACGAAAGCTCTTTCATAGGATGAGGAGTCAACGAACACGGACGGTTGGCACTAATAAGCTATGTTACTCAGACACGGATTGAGTGTCTACTCGGATCCGGTGTCTAATGTGTCCGGCTCGGCCATTTTATAGAAAAGAAAAGTCAAGTTTTTAGTTTAAAATGAATTATCCAAGTGAAGTGTCGTGTCGGACACGACACGACACAGCTTACGGCACCCTGTTTTGAGGTAAATGAAGGTGTCGGAGTAACATAGCTAATAAGGCCCTGCAGTGAACAAAGCAGAATAATTTTATATGATACTGGTTGGCATTACAAGAGTGAAAGATCCAAGATGAAAGCAATAACAGGTAACCTGCATACCACAAACCACAATCTGATCTCCTTCATGCAAGACTATTGATCAATACCACATCAATGGTTCTTCCATGACCCTCCATAACCTTAACCTCCCAGCACTGTACATGCAACAATTTCAAGCTCAACAATTACGAATCAATATTTAAACCAACCTAGTAGCTGAAAACGGAAAGTTAAAGAAAAGATAAGCCTGAACTTCATTTCTGAAGGTAAGCTTCTCAACCATTGTCTTTTGTGACCGATGCACCTTTAACAAGAGCAAATCAGGATGCCTTCCCCACTGTTATGCACCAATAAAACAACTTAATGAAATCTCGTCAGATAGCAGCTCGACATGGACGTGTCGACCTGATATTACAAAACAGTCGCATGAACAAAAACCTATTGGAACCTGAAAAAGAGGACAACACAACGTGTCACATATGGCACGCTTGACGTGTTGACCTGGAAAGCTGCAATCAGGAACCAATCGACTTCTGGAAACGGGTGACACGGACGTGTCAGAAATGACACGGACGTGTCGCCTTGAAAACATGTTTCCAGTAGATAATGCTTCAAATCCAGCGAAACGATACGGGCGTGTCTAAGATGACACGTCTGTGTTCACCTGCTTCAGCCTATATTCATGTCACAAGAGATTGAAGATGTTCCATTAACCTGAAAAGTAACTCAAACACAAGAGAACACCTTTATGAAGTAACATGGAACTAGAAAGAGCCAAAAAGAATGCAAGAATTAGTCTATAATGCTCTAAACTAAGCTAAATGAGACTTAAAATACATCTAAATTATGAACTATTATCGACTTATCAAACTCTCCCAAGCTATATAAATGTTTGCCCTCAAGCAATCCAAGATAAGACATAGGGAAAAGTAAGATAAAGCTCCTCAAACACAACACACAACAATGTTCTCAAGTCAATCTTCAATGTGAAAAACGAGCATGAAGGGAATAAGTACAAAACTATTCAATCCAATTCCTAAACGCGATTCGGCAACCAATCATACCACGTTGCTCCCTCAAGCTTGCCTTGACCATTCATGGTAACCTTGCCGTCGTGCACACAACCACGGCTTTCGCTATGATTCACCGCCTACTATTACTTGTTTGATCGGGGGAAAGTTATGGGGTTGTTTCTTTGGGGGAACTATATTTTCGGTGGCATATATTCGAGGGTGATTGCCGTCTTGTTCGGTATGTGGCTCAGTCGGACCATTTAGATGATATGAGGAAAGGTAATACGCGGAGATTACTATTGATTTTATATCATGCTAAACCGAAACCCACATCCTAGTTGTATGAACTAGATAGTTCTAGATAGATATTTCTAGACTCTCTCCTAGTAAATTTTTCCATTGTTTTCGGAGATTAATTTTTTTTTGGATTTTTCAAGATTAATAATTTTAACATGAATTTTGGGGTGCATGCATATTTGGCACGGGTATATAATTTTACAATTTAACCAAGCTTACTTGGTGAAGGTGGTGGGGAACTCACCTCGTGACTTTGGTGTCACAAGTTCAAAGCCCCACTACCTATTCGTAACTGGGAGTAGGGATTCTCTTAATCCTCCTTACTCCTAAGCGTTGACTTGTGTAGGCCCCAATTGGGCGACTGTGATAGGTGTTGGTCCAGTAGGGTCCTTCTTCTTACCAAGGGGGTTCTGAGTGGGGCCTAAAAAAAAAAAAAAAAAAAAAAATATATATATATATATATATATATATATATATATATATATATATATATATATATATATATATATATATATATATATAGGGTTTTTCACCATATACCCCGACAAGTTGAAAAATTCACCATATACCCCTCAATGTTTGGATATGCACCAAATACCCCCGACTTTTCAAAACTGTTTCCCCAAATGCCCTTTTTGGCAACGAACGTTAAGTCACCGTTAGGGTTATTTATAATTTTGCCACCCTAACCCCCAATCATAACCCCTAAACCCTAACACTAACCCTAAACCCTAACCTTCCCACCACCCCACTCCCCCCCCTCCTACCACCTGCCACCCCCCCACACCACTGCCCCATCCCCCCCCCTCCTCCTCCCCCCTCCCCCTCCACCACCGGATTTCCCCCCCACCCTCCCCCTTCGAATTCCCAGCCCCCTCCCCTCCCACTTTGTTTCGGTGCGCCCAAAACCGAACCCCTCCCCTCGTTTTCGAATTTCCTAGGCTACGGGGTGAGGGTGGGGGTGGGGGTGGGGCGGGCTTGGGTGGGGCGGGCCTGGGCTAGCTGGGATTAGGGTTAGAGGTGGGTTAGGGTTTAGGGTCTAGGGTTATAATTAGGGTTAGGGTTAGGATTAGGGTATTAAGATTTTAGGGTTAGGGTTTAGTGGTGGCAAAATCGTAAATACAGCTAACGGTGAGTGAACGGCAGTTAGGAAAAGGGTATATGGTGAACGTTTTCAAAACTTCGGGGGTATATGGTGCATATTTGAAACATTGAGGGTATATGGTGAATTTTCCAATTTGTCGGGGTATATGGTGAAAAAACCGATATATATATATATATATATATATATATATATATATATATATATATATATATATATATATAATTTTACAATTTCATAAATTGCAAAATATTGATTATACTGTACAACAATATATTTTGGTGGATACTTGTTCTACCTGTACAAAACCAACTCTCATATTTTATTGTGTGAGCTAATGTCATAAAACTCTCTAATACTTTTATCTATGGTAAAATCATGGCCCACCCTTAATTATATGTGATATGTGGAAGTGTATTTAGTTGAGCTCATATCTCAACCTATATGGTAAGAACTCTTGTTTCTTAACCCTACATCACATAGTGCACTTAGCTATCTATAGAGGAAATATGTTGGTGACTTTCCTTCTAGCAACATCCTCTTAGTAATCTCCTAATGCCTAGGATAATTCTTGTTCTTATATCCTTCTTAGCTCAGATTTGTCTAGACTTTCGAGGTATTTCTATCTGTTGATATATGCCTTAAATTATTTGGTGCTAGAATTAACCAAGCACGGGTTTGTACTCTCTTCTAAACCTAATAAAATCAGTTCTTCCTGTTGTGTAGACGTAGCACACATTGTTACTGAACCACATTAAATCGATTGTTCTTTAATTCCTTGTTGTTTTGTATTGCTTTTGTTATAACACTATCCTAGGTTTTTCTAGCTTACTCCAATGACACATTACAAGATTTTTTTTTATTATTATTCTAATAAATTCCTCTAATCCTCTTCCTACCCATCTATACCCCCTTCTGCTTAGTCTATCTCTGCACAAATTCATACGAAACCCAGAAATCAAAACCCTAATCAAAAGAACTGCCCCAAATCAACAATTAAAAGACGCACCAATTAAGATATTCAAACACAAACTAAACTAGAACAATTTTGAAAATAATTCAGGAAAAAAAAACTTGCATGTTGATTCTAACGCTATGAAATTCATAGTTTGAAACTTTACAGAAATAAAAACTTACAATAAAACTGCGGTTGATGATGATTACAGCGTGGTGCGACTCGCGGAAAATCTCTCTCATAATTTTCACAAATTCCCGCTAAAACTAGTCTGATTGTTGAACAATATGGAGAGGACGAAAATTTGAACTGTGATTTATGTAATGAAGAATTGCAATGGCTGCTCACTGCCGAGGAGAGAGAAAATCTGGAAATATATAATCTGTAGCAACCGTGTGACGAGTTATATTCATAACTCACTAGCATTGGTTTTTTATCGAGACGGAAACTCGATTTTTTTTTTAGTATATGAGTCAAAATTTGAACATTAGACATATAAAGTATAATTTTTATTAGTGGTAAAATTTGATTGGTTTAGTCTATGTCACTTAAGTGGATACTTTATTTGAATGAAAGTGGATAAGTCTTCATGATTGTGAAGAAAGTGGATACTTTGATTTCAAGTCAGGAATTGGGAGTTGTGTCATTTTTTATTTGAATGTTTGTTTAGCAAAATGTTTGTCATGTATGCATTTACATAATATGTCATGTTTGTATTTATATAATATTTTTAATGAAACTATTTCACTTTGTTAATTGATTGAATTTTATAGTTTTAATGTAATACGGAGTACTTAATTGTGTACTAATTGATAAAATATTTGGCTAATATAATTTTCATATCTACTTTGTTAGTATGAATGCTCGGTTATTATATAATGTTTTCAACATTTTTGTTATGCTATATTTGAGTTTGATTTTTTTTTTCTTTTTTTTGGGCAAAGTAATTAATTTATTCATGAGGGTAGTAAAATAATGTCTCAGGGGACACCATAGCTCCCCATTCCTTTATATAATAGAGATTAGCATAATGTGCACGCTATGCGTGCGCAATATTTTAGTAATAATATTGATATTCAAGCGTTACAAAATTGGTTGAATGACGGTTTAAGGGTGCGAGACATTTTTTTGATTTAATAAAAAATAATTGATGTACTAACAATTACTATTTAAATACATAGTAATTGACAAATCAATAGGCAAAAAAATTGTTTCATAACTCTTAGTATTTCAAGTTTTATTAATTGTCATAAAAAACCACGCACACTTGTCAATCCAAACAACTTAAAATAAGTATATACATATATATAAACAATAAATTTTTTAGATCTAGTAGGGAAAAGCATTAAGTTTGTATTTTTAATAACAGTTTTATCTAATGTATTATCCTAAATAGTTTTTTAATGTGTCTTTGTTAATTTATGGTAAATTTCAATTTTTTTTTGTCAAACGTAATTTATGATTTGCATTGATTGTGTTATAAATTTTATTTGATTAGGCCTTGATATGCAATGTATTTGTTTCCTTATTTTGTTTCATATGTATTTGAATATGAAATGTTCACAGCTGTATAAGAATGATTGTTTTTTTTTAAATTTGCAAAAGTTTCCTTATTATGGTATATGCTTTATTTGAATTTGCAAAATATATTTAATTGCTAAGGTAATGTGAGGGATATTTTGGACTTTCCAAAGGGGACATCATAGCTCCCCCTTGGCTTATATAATAGAGATAAGGCGCGGGAATATTGCCTTTTTTTTTTGCATTAGAATTATGTATGTGTGTAATATTATTGCCTTTTTTTGTTCATAAGCCCGCCCTCAAAATTATAAGAGAGTGTAGAATTATGCGTGTTTAATAAGTTGGGTTAGGTAGTGTGAAAGACAAATAAATATTTTTAGATAGGAATAAAGTTATTTACAAAATTCTTTTGAAAAGAAACTTAAACGAAAATTAGGATGAGCTTTAAAAATAGAGGAAGTATAGGTTAATGAAGAATTAAAGATACTTCGTAATTAAATGAACTAAATATTAATTTGAGAGGAATAGGGGAGGGGTGATTTCATTGATGATAAAACAAAGATGTGTATTAAAAACCCTAGACATATTAGCATCATTTCGATCGCTTTGATCTCATGTATGATGTCTTTGCAACTTTCTCATCTGAGCTCCATTGGTGTAGCGTCTTTAGGTTGATAATACATGATTGGTTCTCGAGATTGGCATCGTCCTTAGACCAACGCTCCACTAGTTCCACAAATCGGCAAGACAAAGCTTCCAAATTTTTATCCCTAGATTTATGAACACAAAAACAACAAACAAACAAACCCACCATGATAAACATGAGGGAGCAAGATCCCACCAAGAGTAAACTAACCCCGGAAGGGGGGAGAAAAGTCATCACAATGGATGGGAAATTATTGAAAACATAGGACAAAAAGAAGTAAAACAAAGCGAAAAACAAGAACACAATGCTCAATACTAGAAATGAAACTAATGGCTTAAAATAAGAGAGAAATTGGAGCTTAACATGGACAAAAGCATCCATGGCAACCTTTACTTGTAGAAAAAGTTAGGGTTTGCTTTGGAGAGGGAAAGAGAGAAGAGAGGAGTTGCGGGTAGTTAGATCTAATAAAAATAAAGTAAATAAGAATCAAGGTTGGCTGCAGTTGATTGGAGGCTCTTCTTCCACTTTGACGAGGGGTTCAATTCTTCGCCTCGCAAAGTAAGATCCTCAAATTCCCACCCACTTGTAAAGGATTCATCTTACCTAAAAAATGAAAATAAATTAACTACCAAATTAGTTCAGTAAGCATATAAAAGAAAATTGTGATTAACTATTCTAAAATTGTTACTTTTAACAATTTTCTATCATATTTTATTCTTACTATTACTCCTATTTAAAGAAAAACATTTGATATTTTGAGTTCTATTGATTTTGGACTTTTTGATGGAGTCATTGCATCTATAGAATCAATTTCTAATCTTTCTCATTTTCTATTTTTGGTCACTCAAACTTGTTATGAATTTATGATACTACTAAAATTAAGTGGGAAAAAAAGTGCATACTCTGATATGAAAAGAATCTAAACTCTGGTCACCATAATGGAATTTATCTAATCTCAGGACATCAAAGTTATTAAGAAAAAAAAGCTTTCTTAAGCTCATGAAAGAGCATTATAGAATTGAATAAAAAAAACAATAATAAACGCAAAAGTAAATAGAAATTATTACACAAACTTTTGTACATCTAAAATTACCTTTCTTTGCAATAAGTTGGCTTAATTAAACTGTCAAAATTTGTTCATTAAGCACAAGAATGAACATTACAAATGAACCAATAAATAACAACCCAAAATCAAGGCTTTCACTTTCATGGTCATGAAGAACAGTTTCCATCACTCAACCTCTTTTTCCTCTTCCAAACCATGAAGTATCCAAGACATCCACATACAAAAAACAGAACCATCCCATCAGCAACAAGTACCAAAACCAAAACCCATTTTCTCAAACCACTTTTCTTATGTTTCCCAAAACTTCCCTTAGAAACCTTAACCAAATAACTCAATCCACTTCCTCTATTCACCTGTTTAACCCCTCTAACCACATCAAAGTACATACATTCTCTTGTACGCGACGAATACAATGCAGCACCACATTCACAGTCATCTAAGCAAGAATCTGCACATTGTGTTTTACTAAAATTACTCATTGAGGTAGCATTTTTTAGTAATGTACCAGCATCTTTTAACTCAAGCATCTCTACTTCATCTTTACCACACAAATGTCCTGCAGTCTTCCCTTCATTGCAATCGCCCTTTGAGCTATCTCGGTCCCTTGTTAACAAATGTATACACGAACAAGTCTTCGAAAAAGTGCAAATTCCATAGGGTGAGCAAGCCAGGGGAAGATCACAAGTAGTATTTAGTGCTTGGAAAGATGTCTCGAACTTGTCTTTGTAGGGTGAATAATAGTAAAAACCGAGGTTTCCTGTATCGTTATTGAGGGCTAGGAACCGTACTTGTTGTTCATAAGGCGAACGAATCTGTGAAAAGTTTTGGAACTTGTCATCAAACAACTCTAGACCCTTAGAAGCTAACTCGATGTAGGTGATGTTTCTGCTCTTGGAAGGGTGATATTCCCAGTAAGAATACTTGTTGTTACTACCTGAATTCAAGTATAGAGCAACTTTATCATGGTGAATCTCAAATGAAAAGAATGAGTTGGAGAAGTTGTTAGTAGGAGATGAGGTCAAGTGAGTAGCTACACTGAGTCTCTGCCCCAAGAGTAAGATGTTTGTTGGGAAATTGAATGTTTGCCACTTTATGTTTTCTTGGGCATCAACCAGTACTAAATTGCCAGTGTCAAGCAACTGTAATTTCTGCATCAATGTAAGAAAATAAATGATCAAGGAAAACTATGGGGTATGATTTTTCTCGAATCAAAATCTTTTGTCCCACAATTTGTGTACCATCATCGTCTCAAACAAAAACAACAATAACAACTCAAAAACGCACCAAAACAGATATATCATACAATGTAGGAAATTTAGATGTATACATTCTTACCATTAACCAGTCTAAGATTAACAAATACTGTGTTTCAAATTGTATGTTTACAAGTTATATGAAATCATTGTACATCCAAATAAAGAGTTACTTATTTTTCTGAGGGGTAATTAAGTACCTAGAATTAGATAAAAGTCTAAGAACAAAAAATGTTTCTAAGCTTAATGAAACCATTTCATTTCAGAATAAAGAGTTACCTCCACACCTTGTTCTGAAGTCGCGGTCCGCCAACCAATCTGTTCATTCATCCCTATCAACCGTAGATCCCCCATTTTCGTAAACTCGAGCACACAAGCATCAGTTGTAAAGAACTTAGACATATGCCCTGAACTCCACACCTTAACATTACCTAGGAAGACCTGGAGCGAGCACGCGTACCGCCCATCAATGGCATCAACACTCATGGCGGTTCGAAAATTCAGCGGCATTTGATCAGTTTCCATTAGATATGCCTTGCCATTGAAATCTTCACTGTAATCACTTGGTATAGCTAAAGTGAACCTGTAACCTACTGATACATCAGACCTGCAACATCCTAGTATTATCAACATAAAAACTACTAGCATTATGAAACACAACATGTAGATGAGCTTCATTGGTAATACTATGTTGTAGTTTTAACATTGATTGTGTTTTCCTAGAAAGATTGTTGAGGCAGGTGGGTTGAATTTTGGGATCAAAGAAAAAAGTTCACTAGTACTTTTTATTTTCTGCCTTTTTTGTCTCTAGTATTGTGTGTATTCCACTAATTAATATAGTTTGTGAGATTTGCAAATTTTAATAATCAAGTGTGTCGTACCAAAAAGAGGTTACTTTTTGCCTTTGGTGGGGTTGTGGGGAGGAATTATTACTAAAAGAGTGGCCTGCTTCTTCATTGGTGGGAGGCTGAGAGCAAAGATGGGTAATCAAAGCAACCAGCTAAGATTGAGGTTTGTTATTAGAGATTACTAATGTGAAATGTTAAGAAGTTTAATATTATAAAGTATGAAACGACTGAAAAGTTTGACACTTCTATAATCTGGCTTAAATTTTAATATTTGGACAATAAATACAATTAGTGTATAATTCTACTCGGAGAAGTAATGTGATTGTTTCAGGCAAAATAAGACAAAACAAAAAAGACGTGTTTAGAAATAAGAATTAGGTAAGATTAACCCTTACTACTTCTATACTTTTATGTACATCGCTTCCTTATAACGTTTTGTTTAATTGATGTAAAACTAACATATATTTAATATAAAAAAAGTTCTATATCAACAATATGTAGTAAATGAGGCTTTTTGGTCATCTTAGTTTATTGGGCATATTTTTTTCTATATGAATGAAATTTGGTTGTAATATAAATTACATTGTTATCCTCTACAAAGTCCATGAGGAAAAGGAAAAAAGAAAACTCCCTCCAAATAAGGCTATCTCTTTGTACTATTAGGCATATGTGGCTAATTGGCTATCTATAATTCAACATACTTAAAATACATCTTGGAAAGGATTGCAAGAGGGGGGACCAATAACTTCTAAATTTGTCGGGTGATATCAAGTGGCTTCGTAGATGAATTGCTGGGCATTGCTGTGTTTTGATGAATGCAATCTGAAAAGCTGGATTATGGAGGGTTTTGTTTAATAAAGACTCACCATGAGTTGTTTATGACATTGGTACTACGATATTCTGACGTATCACTCCAATATGAAAAGACCATAATACATATTGGGGGTACTTTTCCGTGCCAAATGTCTTGGTGGATCGGCTCACAACAATTTATCAGTACACTCAAAGCTCCAAACCGACCTTATCATACCAAAACCGACTATTATGAAATAAAACGACTATATATCATATAAAAACGGACTATATCAGAAAATTAACTATATTGTACAAAAACTTACTATAAAATGTGATTATATTATATAAAAACTGACTATATTAAACGAAAACTGACCATATCAAACGAAAATTGACTATATCATATTATCATATGGTTTAATCTAATTAAGTGATTCGAACTACAAACCAAGGAACCCAAACCTAACTACCTCACTAAGTTGGTTTTGGCGTATTGGTTGTTTACTTTGTCGATCAACTCATTGAATGAGACTTCGATTCCCAATTAGAAACTATCTTAGCTAGTTCTTTATTTTTAATTTCTTATCGAGAGCACCCGCAGCGAGGTGATTAGCCATCATTGTTAGTGGTAACTGGTAAGTACTGGTATTTCACCTAAAAATACACAAGAATGTTAGCACCATTTTCCATGGCAAGAAAAGGAGAAATCAAAACGGATATCAACATAGGGGAAGGAGGAAGAGTGAGTTTACATTTGTTTTTCAATATCTTTCCAACATAAAATATCAATACTACTCCCCTCCGTCCCATAATATATGCTCCGATTCGTTTTTACACGGAAATTAAGGTAAAGTGGAATCTTGTTTTATTTGAATAAAAAGATTCATTTTTATTGGGAAATACCTATATTGTTTTTTTTCTTTTTAACAAAAAATAAAAACTGAACATTAATGTTGCATGGTTTAATGGGGTAAAATATTCCATTTTATCATTAATAATGGTGTATTGGAAGCTGAAATTATAAGGATATTTTGGGAATTAAATTATCTTCATGAGGGTATTTTGGACATAATTATTGATTGAAAATAGAATTAGGACTTATATTTTGGGACACTTTAAAAGAAAAGGGGACTTATATTATGGGACGGAGGGAGTAATAAGTAAGATACTACGCCACGTGGCGCTGTTCCTTAGAGTGTTTACTTTATGTAAACACGCATACAATAAAAAAAGAAATAGAAAATGCATCTTATAAGATTTGATCCCATTGCCTCAAGCTTATACACTAAAGTCTTAACCACCAAACCAATTAATATTTGGTGTTATATTTATAAAGTAAAATGTTAATAAATGAATATTATAATTACCCGAGCTTAAAAACTAGTTTGGTTTATTAAAAGGTGCATTGAGGAATAAATCCTTGCAAATTTCGTTCCTTTCCTTCTCCCATGTTATACTAAACAAGGCAAAATGTATGCCTTCTTTTTCATCATATTTCGCTCCCTCCAACTTCTCTTATCTAAACAAATTATAGAGATGGGGATTAGCATTTTTTTTACAACGAGAAATAGTACATTAATTAGAAGAGGAAGTACAACCTAATGCTAATACAACCAAATCTAAACCAAACAAACAAGCCAAAAGGAGCTTGAGGAGCTCTTACAAACCATAGAAAACAAAAATAACCAAAACCGATAAAGACTCTCATGTGAAAGAGGGCATCGCTGGTCAATGCTTGTGATGGTGGAGTCAAAACTTTGATGGTTGATGGTAGTGGTAATAGAAGCGAGTGTCGTTCACGATTTAGACAACGAACAACCAACGGCGAGCATTGCATCTCGCCGCATGAGCAATCCCAACAAACCGCTATTGCTTGGGATTCTGGTCCCATGATCTTGTGAAGAGTCACGTTCCTTTGTGACTCAATACTCTCTCTCAAGAGTATTTCAGGTTTCTCCATTAGATAAAAGAAATGTATTTGAGTGGGCGTGCTGAAAACCACCAGATGCAACTGAGGTGCCGCCTTCAGATTTGAATTTGTCAAGGCAAGGACCATAAAGATCAATGCCAAGCTAAATAGAGAGCTAAATAAAGTGAGCTCTCGAACACACCTCCGGTTTGTGAAACCGAAAAACACACATCCCAACCATGAAAAACGTTCATCGCCTCGACCACGCGCACAATCCTCTTGATTCACCTGTACCCGCATCACAGATTCCAAAAAAACCACAAATTCTACTGTTATGAATCCCCATGCCTTATCAAACCAAGTGACTCCTAAACTTTTAAGAAGCACCACACATAAAAAGAAACAGATAAACAAACTGATAATTAACCCACCTAGGGGGAAAACTAACAACTGTGGGGGAGGGAAGCCCAAAGACCAGGGGGGGAGGGGAAAGGGAGGCCCAACGTAAACAGGGGGAGGGGATAGGGAGGCCCGACACAAAACAGGGGGGAAAGGGGACGGGGAATCCTAGTACACTGTAGGTAAGACACTGACGAATCGACGAACACCGGGGAAGGGGGTGAGGACCGACGCGACTACTGATGAGTTTAAAAAGTAATACCGCAAGTGCACGGTGTCTGTTGTTAGCAGATACTTAGCAAATACGGGTCGATTCCACAGGGAGAGGGTTTCTATCGATTTCCACTTAATTATAATAAACTATCTCAGAAAAACGAATGTTTGATTTGAATAATAACTAAACTAGAAGCAAGTAATATCAAAATGTTGGTTTAATCAATAAATTAAAAGTCTAGGGCATACATTCGGTCCACCATGCTTATACCAATCTAAGAATACGAATCAATTCAATAACAAATAAACTAGAGGGTGAGTAATTAAAGGAATGATTAATCCTTCGGTTGGGTATTAACACTTTCAATTGAACCTATGCAGTACGATCGCTAACATATTCAGAATTGCCAATTGTAATGAAGCCTCTAAGAATATGATCTTTCAATTCTAATTCCTATTAGCAAATTAATTAACTCTTGATAGTGGCCAATTACAAGAATCAAACTATTAAAACTTATCAATTGGAATTACTCACAACTCTAGTTCATAAATCAATCAACTTCAAAGTATAAACATCATGGTATAAACATGGCTTCGCTCACTTTGCCCTAGAAAAGAGACTCACTACTACATAATTGATCTAAGGTAACACTCTATGGTAACACTTTTTGAGATCCAACTTTCATTAACACATAGGTCACACTTTAGTAACACTTTATTGATATGTAACACTTATATGTAACGCTTTTTGATAGGTAATAGTTTAATGGTAACACGTACATTTTCATAGGTAACACTTTGATGGTAACACTTTTTGATATGTAACACTTTAAGATAACACTTTTTTTATAGGTAACATTTTAACTCTTCAAGGTAACACTTTTTGATATGTAACACTTCAAGGTAACACTTTTTGATTGGTAACATTTCAATTTTAGAGGGTAACACTTTTTTTGTAAGTAACACTTATAGTCTTTTAGGTAACATTTTAGGGTGTAGTATGGTTATTTAATATCTACACTACCACTTATAGCGGAACCTCTAATGCACATATATTTATACATAGTAAGGGCTCTTTGACAGATGGGTAGAAATGTATAATAAAAATATCTTTTTCGGTTTTTTCACCAAATGCCCCCGAGTTTTCGGTTTATTCACGAGGTACCCTCGCACTTTTGAAAATACACGGGGTACCCCTCAGTTTCAACATAATACACCCAAATGCCCCTAATGACTAACGGTGTTAACCGCCGTTAGTCATTAACCTTAATTTTCTATTTTAAACCCTAATTAACCCTAACCCTAACCCTAAACACTAACCCTAACCCCTAAACCTAAACCCTAACCCTAACCCCTAAACCTAAACCCTAACCCTAACCCTAACCCCCCCACCCTCCCACCACCCCCTCCCCCACCCTCCTACCACCCCCACCCTCCCGCAACCCCCCACCCCGTCGACCCTCCCCCAGCCCCCTCCCAACACCCCTTCCCCCACTATCCCAAAGGCCCCCACCCACCACCGCCCAAGAACCCCCTTCCCAAACCCCGCGCATCTCCGCCCCCTCCCCCACTCGCCCCCTCGCTGCCCTTCCCCCACCCCCACGCAGCCCCAACTCGATTCCCCCACCCCCGCCGAATTTTCGCAGCAAACCCCTCCACCCCGCCAATTTTTGCAGCCCCACGCGTGAGTAGAGGAGGGAGAGAAGAAAGCAACGCCGTGGGGTGGCCGAACCAATTTCCGCAGCGTGAGTAGAGGGAGGGAGAGAAGAAAGCAACGCCGGGGGGGTGGGGGAGCGAAAATCGATGAGGGCCTGGGGTGCGAAAATTCGACGGGGTGGGGGAAATCGAGCTGCGAGGGGGTGGGGGGAGGGCGAGGGGGTGGGGGAAGGGCAACGAGGGGGTACTGGGGGGGGGGGCAGGGATGCGCGGGGTTTGGGAAGGGGGTCTTGGGCGGTGGTGGGGGGGGGCTTGGGACAGGTGGGGGAAGGGGTGTTGGGAGTGGGGCCGGGGAGGGTCGACGGGGGTGGGGGTGGGGGAGGGGGGGGGGTGGGAGGGTGGGGGAGGGGGTGGTGGGAGGGTGGGGGGAGGGTTAGGGTTAGGGTTTAGGTTTAGGGGTTAGGGTTAGGGTTTAGGTTTAGGGGTTAGGGTTAGTGATTAGGGTTAGGGTTAGGGTTAGGGTTAGGGTTAGGGTTAATTAGGGTTTAAAACAGAAAATTAAGGTTAATGACTAATGGCGGTTAACACCGTTAGTCACTAGGGGCATTTGGGTGTATTATGTTGAAACTGAGGGGTACCCCGTGTATTTTCAAAAGTGCGAGGGTACCTCGTGAATAAACCGAAAACTCGGGGGCATTTGGTGAAAAAACCGTATCTTTTTTTTTTTTTGAAAGGAAATAAAACATCTTTGACATTAAGTAAGCTTACTTTTATTAGACTTAAGATTGTTTTATTTTTTTATTTTTTATGTTCGAGTATAATATGAATCTTGAACTTTTTTTTATTAGATATCAATTCGTCAAAAATTCAAAGTATAGCATGAATCTTGAGCTTTTTTTTTATTGAATTTATTTTGTCAAAAGAAGTCAATTTTTAATACCAATATATATTGGCATAACTTTATAAATTAACAATTGTGAAAAATCCTATTTTTTTACCATTAACAATTGGGTCAAAAACATAAATATAGTTATAAATATAGTTATAATCTTTGAATTGTCATGTTTTTAGTACATCTATTAAATTAATTAATTTAAGTTATGATTAAATGAATTTTGGGTATTAAGGATGCAAAATAGTCGAGTAATATTACTATATTAGGCCCAAATTGGGAACCAAAATATTTTATTTACCTCTCAAAATCAGCAACCCCCCCCCGCGCCCACACTTAAACCTCAAGGCCTAAACCCTCATTCTCTCTTCTCTGCTTTCCCTCCTACCCCGTGCCGCCGCCTCGGACCCCCCTTCCCCACCCCCTAACGTCTTCCCTCCTTTGGCGCTCCAAAGATCTCCGGTTTGGGGTGCGTTGATTGTTGTTGTTGCCCCCGCTTATCTCTCTTCTAATCGCGTCTACCTCCGTTTTTGCCCCCCTCGGTCCGCCGTGGGGTAATGGTGCAGCCGTAGCTGTGATACCGCTGTCTCCGATGCTGTGATACCGCCCTCGCCAGTGCTATGATACCGTCGTCGCCATTGCTGCTTCGGGTGCTTGTTTTCTCTATGAAATCAGTTGTGTTTAGCTCTCCTAGAGGTACTACACCATTTTCTCTCCTTCCTTTGATCTTGTTCTTGTTTCTTCCAATTCTGGTGGAAGATTAGTAATTGGATTATGGATTGTGGTTGCTTGTTGTATGATGTAGCTGATGATGTTTAATTTATGATCTAGCTAATTGGATGTTGCTATTGTTTCTTCTAGTTATCCAAATTTGTACAAGAGTTATAACAGTTAATTATAACGATATGTGCAATTAAATAGAGATATCTTGAATTTAGTGAGTGATACTCCAAAATATGCTATAAGGTGACCTAAAGAAGGTGGAATTTGGATGGGTAATGTAGGCAATATTGAGCTGAATTTTGGGTTTTAAGAGTTCCTTTTACTTTGTGATTCTACAATAATGTCATGCTATGTTTTGATTTTGATTTTTATTGATATGTGATTTTAATGCTGAGACCCTATGTGATCAAATGCTTTTGAGAGAACTTATCCTTAGCAGATATACTACTGTTTTGTAGTGTTTTCTTTGACACTGTTCTGAGCATCTGAACTTTGACACTACTCTGAGCATCTGAACTTTGATAAGGTATTCTAAATATTATATCCTTAAACACAACTTTCCAGGACCTCTATTGAGTAGTAAACTTCTTTTCACTTTGAACACACCTAACGGCGTAAACAAATTATGCAAATAGAGCACCATATAGTCTACCCTTCTGTGATTTATTTTACTGACTAACAGTTATTACAGTCTCAAAATTCAGGGCACCAAGTCTTCTATGTATTCTCAGTTGTCCCAAAGCTGCATTCCAGATGCTAGCACTGAATTGACAATTTGACATTGAAATATAGATGATCAGGTGTAGTTTTCATTGCTTAGTTGCTGTAGTTTTCTTATAGAGGAAAGGTGGTGCGAATGGATGGTGAAATGATGGCTGAAAAAGTGGTAAGAGTTATTGTCACTACAGCAGGTTTGAAGACTATTTTAGGCGGTGTTTGGGGCAGCAAAGGGTGGCGTTTTGAGCTGCAACTTTTGCTGAAATGTGGGTGATTTGGAGGGTTGCAAAGGAGGGTTAAGGAGGGATATAATGGCAGCAAAGGACTGCAGTTTTGGGCTCTATGTTTGCTGCCACTGTTGTGTGTTTTACTTGCTGTAATTGATGGTATTTTTGGGCGTGACATTGGGCCTATTTTGCTGCTTCAATGGCAGCTTCATTGCTGCAGTTTGAAGGGATTATTACGGTGATATTGAGGCTGTTTTGAGGAGGTGAAATGGTGATGATAGAGTATATTGGAAACTTTTTTTAAAATGTCTTGTGTATAATGCTTGATGCAGACTAAACTTTTTTAGATTTCTCTGTGTTTTTACATCTCTTTTCCCTCTCCTCTCTAGCTCTCTCTGGTTGGCTTTCATGTGGCACTTAAAATAATTCCCAGCGTCATACGACTTTAAACTTTTTTAGATTATTCTCTGTGTTTTTACATCTCTTTCCCCTCCCCTCTCTAGCTCTCCCTGGTTGGCTTTCATGTGGCACTTAAAATAATTCCCAGCTTCATATGACTTTGATTGTTGTTCAAATGTTGCCACTTTTCTCTATATGTATGTTTGACATTTTTTATTGTTCCATTATTCCTTGTTTTTGAATTCCTAACATGTTTAATTTCTTTGCCTATTAATAGATTATATTATTGTTGAGGATCTCACCTTAAATGTTTCTTATAGGATCAAGAGAACCAAGATGATGAATTGAAGTAGCATGTATATCAAGAGTTCAGGAGCAATAGGAAAATGTATACATTGGGCGAGATGACGGAAGATGGAGAAGAGATACATGACTATTAGATTTAGTTTCAGATTACCATATGTATTTGATGCTTGATGGATCATTTGATTTTATATTGAAAAAAATATCGTTTCTTTGTTTGAAAATAGCACTAATATGTGTACATAACTATATTATCATAATAATATAATTGTCATTCATATATCAAATTTCTTGTTGTTTGATTATTACTTTTATTTTAATATTTATTCCTAATAAAGAAAAGTGTTACCTATAACTCACAAAGTGCTACATGAAATGGGAAAAAGTGTTACCTAATAATGCACAATGTGCTAAATGAAAGGGCAAAAAGTGATACATAATGTTGAATAAAGTGTTACTATAGGTTAATAGTAACACTATAAGATGTTACTAATAATTAAGAAAGTGTTACTTAAGAAATTATGAGTAACACTTCAAAAGTGTAACAATAGGTATTGAAAGTGTTACATAAGTAGATTTTAGGTAACACTTGTAAAAATGTTACCGTAAGCTTTCAAAAGTGTTACTTAATAGCATAGGTAACACGGGCAGATGTAACACCCACTTAAGTGTTACCTATTAGCTATTGTAACACTTTAGACACTTTAAGTAACACTTTTTGGGTGTTGCTTATAGTCAATTATGTACTAGTGACTACTCACTCATAATTGAAATAACTAGAGCAAAATCATTAATTAACCTAGAATTCATGAATGAGAAATAATGAAAACAATAATAACAAACAACAATAATAAAGAGGAAGACAAAAGCAATTATTAATGAAGAAGAAAACAATGGAAAATACCTCTAGAACTTGTATTAATGGAAGAGAAGCAAAAACTAGGGTTCCAAGGAAAGAGATGAAGAATAAACGTAATACTAGAGTTTTTTTAGGAATAAAAGTATGTGAGAGATTTAAAATAAATCTTCCCTTTTATATTTTCCTCTAATCTCATCTCTAAATGAATCCAAGGAAAGAAAATAAGAAAGTAAACTAATAAACGAAGTTTGATGATTGGACGATAGTAGCAACGACGACCACGAGCTCGCGTCTAGCACTTAGGCGAGTCGAGGCCCGACCATTGGGCGGCCGGCGGCGGCCGGCCAGCAAAGAATGCGGTCGCAAGAGAAGAAGCAACCCGTTGGGCGCCGGGTTCGCGGCGCATTCGCAATGTCAACTTTCGAAGGAAGTATCTTGAGTTCTAGGCATCATCTATGGGCGTGGGACCTATCGTTGCGAAGATCTTCAAGTCTAGTTTCCAAAGCAACTTGCATCCGATTTGTATAACTCGAGTTATGATCAAAAGAGTGAACATGTGTCGGTTTTTATCACTTCGAAACTAATGCATTTCTTTGTTTTCAACTCAAATTCACTCTCGAAAGATATGCCGTGATCCTCATGGAAGCTACTTCACTTAATATGATTATAAGGAACAAGAGAAGCATCCACGAACATAAATTCATCGATCAAAAGCCGTCATTCATCAACTCCCATTACAAGAATTATCCAATTCATCCAAAATCGCTTCGAAAGCGTCCAAATAGCTATGAAACTACCTGAAACATTAAGAAAACCACAAACGAAGCGTAGTAGAGCACAAAATAGATAATTCAGGCTAATGACACCTAAAATACAATTAAATGAACTAATATGCTCTAGTAATGCAACCTATATATGCCTAAAAACTCTATATAAAAATGATTTATCAAATTCCCCCAAGCTAAACCATTGCTTGTCCCCAAGCAATAAGATATAGACATTGAAAAAGAAAGATGACCTACAAAATGGGACTACGATAGGGCCAAACACTCAACTGAAAATACAAGAGATATAATCACTACACAAACCAAGCATCAAAACAAGCTCGAACAAAGCCGCATAGCATGTCATGTATCGCAATCGACTCTCCAATCATACCACATACCATCACTCCCAAGCTGGATTCAACCAGACCTGACAGACCTCACTATAGTTATGTGCACTCAAATCTCTCATGTGTTTAAGGGGTAAACAATGACGCTCAACCTAAATCAAGTCGACTCATATGAGGCATATACTCTTTAACTTTGACTTTTTGACTCACTTTCATTCAACAATACAATACACAATGATCAAGAGGACTTCTAAAGGTATGGAAAATAATTTGGGAATTGTGGTGGAAAAACCAAGAAGGGGGAACATCAAATAACTGAAAATGTAACCAAGAAAGGTCACAACTCCACGCAACAACCAACAATTCTCCAAAAATAACCAAACTTTTTCCATTCAAGAAATTCAATAGTAACCCTTTTCATTTCACTTTATTCTCATTTATTTTTTTCACTCCTTTTTCATTTCATTTTCACTTTTTTTTCATTTTTTTTTTCAAACTTTCAATTTAATTTCCAAGCTCACTAAACATACTTTCCATCCCTCTAAACCACAAATAGATCAATACTTCAATTCAATACAAACCGAACCAAAACTACTACTCGCTCCCCTAAGCTAGGCTTAAGACAAGAATCAAATGAGGCTAATGGCTTGTAATGTAGGTATAGATCAAAGACAATTAGAAAGGCTCAGAGGGGCTAGAGGATAATATGAACACAAGAATACTCTAGCGCTAAGATCACGAAATAAAATGCCTCAATCATGTCAAAGTGTATGCACTATCAAAAATCAAGGAGTACCAAGTCAAAGTCAAGATCAATGTAACAACTGAGGAACTATTCACACATGAAAGAACAGAATTGACACAGATACGTCAGTTTATAGGCACAAAAGCTCACTTAGGCTAGGGTGTCTGCATAGTCAAGTTAAATCGAGCCAGAGAGAGATCAATCAATCTTACCACAAACAATCAATTGCAAAACAATCATGCTATGAAGAATCATGAACAAGATGAATTATGCTTAGGAATTTGTAGTAAAATATCAGCAAGGTTCTCAATAAGTGTTAGCAGTAGTCCCATAGATGCGACTAAAATGAGATGAAATATGCTAATGCAACTAAGAAAGCAATACATTTTTTTTCGTTGTATGTAAACTCCCACCCCTAATGAGTAGTACAAACCGTACAACATCATATGAAAGCAGAAAAACTACACTAAGAAAGCAAATAAAGATAAGTATTCCTCCCCAAAGCTAAATGAAACACAGTGTCCTCACTGTGAAAATACATAAAACAAGGGAAAAGAAATGAAGAAGCTCACTCAGTACGAGCCTCGTCTACCGAGGAGGGCTCAGTAGTAGCGTCAGCAGTGGAAGCGGTGGGGCCAGAAGCTCCTAACTGACGACGCAAATAGACAATCTTCGAATCAATCGCCACGACTTTCTTTTCAAGTCGGTCAAAGTGATCAATCACATCTTGAGAGAAACTAGCAAAATAATCCATGAAGAGTCGAAATTCTCTTGTGGTGAGTGGTGTGAAGAGTGGAGTACTAGAATCAAAGACTTCTGAACGAGACATACGAGAGTATGGGTGAGCAGGGCCCAAGAGAGTGCTTTAATCCCGGGGCACAAATGCTTGGTGAGCAAATAAGTCAAGAACGCCGGCAGAAAGATCATCAACTACAGGAGGAATAGAAGAGGAGGCACCAGGAGTGAACAACAAAGCATTCGGATCGCTCAAACGGGTTGCAGGACTAGGGAGACGAGCATAAACAACCTTCTTAGCATCCTTTCCTTCTCCCTTAACAAACCAATCATAGAAATTGGCACCACATGTCACTAACCATTTATAATGGTTCATCATTTTCGGAATATCAAGGAGTGCATAGGAGGGTAATGTTGCAAAAGAGGTTAAGTCAACGCCAACATACTTGGCAAAGACAGTAACAAAGCTACCCATAGTGATAGAGCCCGTATCATGATCTCTCCCATATAAAAGCGGCAATCAAGAACCGTCCAAAATCGAGTTGACCCAACTGAGCCGGATCACCATGAACAAACCACCATAGCATGCAGAAATCATTGGTAGCAACTTGTCCTGTTTCCCCTTTAGGGTAGAAAACTATATCTCCTTGCTTAGGAATAGGGTGCAAAACCCATAAAGAAATCCAAAGAAGTCCAAATAAGTCTATAATTACGCCAAATTGTGCATCACCAATGAAAAAACAAAAGTCCCAAATCAATTGTCAAAATTAGGGCTTCGTTTTTGTTCTTTTGTTTGGGGGGCGGTTAGGGTGCTACTGTGATGGACTGGCGGTGGCGTGACGGCTGGGTGGCAGATAAGGCGCGGCAGTTCGTCGAAGAGGGAGAGGTTGTGCGGCAGTGCTGTCGTTCCTCTTTCTTTCTCGATGTGCGTGTTGCGCTTCTTCTCCTCTCTATATTTTTTTTCAATACCCTAACAGCAAGCAGCGAGCCAGCGAGCGCTGGCGGGCCAGCGGGCTGGGCAGAGAGCTGCCTTGTGCAGCGTGTGAGGCCCATTGGGAGCTGGGTATGGCCAGACAAGCGCCGGGTTGTGTGTCCAGTAGGTCTTCATGTGTCGGCTTAAGCAACGACTCGCGACAGCTTACGAGTGCTATTGAACCAAACGTACCACTTCCTACACATGCTTGCAAACTACGACAAACATAACTCAACACATTGTTAGCTCGTTAGTGGACTAAAACAAACCAAATAAAAATGAATTCAAGTGAATTCGAAAACAAAGAATAAATTACGAAATAAATTAACTAAACTAAGAAAATGAAACTCAAGTGAATTCACAAAAATAAGAAAAAAAAAAAAAATAACTAACCTTAAAAACATTGAATTCAAGTGAATTCAATTCAAAAAAAAAAATATTTTTGTTCTTTTCATTTTTAATTTTATGTTATTATCTAAACTAGCGACTAAATAAAAAAAACTAAAAATCGAGTAAAGAAAAAAAAGTTAGAAACTCGGGTTGCCTCCCGGTTAGCGCTGGTTTATAAAGGTCCCACACGATCATATTACCTCCTCAATCTCAAATCGGAGGGGCTTGGCAATGAGTGCCCCCCTCATCAAACATTTTCCTCCTTAGAAGATTGCCACTCTGGCTTGCAGTCGGGCATGTTACCTCAGGTGCATAGGTAGAATGCACATTTTCCATAATCACCGATCTTTTTCCCTTTTCAACCTGATGTCCCTCCAAATCGATAATGCAGGCATCGACTTCAGCATCGATGCTTGGGGACACATCCATAGTAAGTGCAACCTCTAGAGGGTCAGCACAAAGCATCTGCAGGAGTGCAGATGGAACAGTCTCCTCAAGAATATCCATCCTACAGCAAGTTTGCTCAAGCATAGGAGACTTAACAACATTGGTTAGTTTAAAAGTGACATTATCATCACCAACACTCAAAGTCAAAGACCCATACTTAACATCTATAACAGCACCAGCAGTACACAAAAACGGCCTACCAAGAATAATAGGAATTTGGGCATCCTCCTCCATATCAAGCACAACAAAATCAACAGGAATATAGAACTTTCCCACCCTAACAGGGACGTCTTCTAAAACACCTAGAGGGTATTTTATAGAACGGTCGGCCATTTGCAAAGTAATTTGAGTGCACTTAAGTGCTCCCATATTCAATTTCTTACAGACAGACAAAGGCATGACAGACACAGATGCACCTAAATCACACAATGCCTTATCTATAAATAATGCACCTACATGGCAAGGGATGAAAAAACTACCAGGATCCTTCAACTTAGGTGGGGTTCTATTTTGTAAAACAGCACTACACTCTTCAGTTAGAGCGACTCGATCTACCCCACCAAAGTCTTTCTTTTTAGTAATCATGTCTTTCAAATACTTAGCATAAACAGGCACTTGAGAAATAAGTTTAGTAAAAGGAATTGTTACCTCAAGGTTCTTGACCATAGCCAAGAACTTACCAAGTTGTTGATCGACCTTCGACTTCTGCATCCTATGGGGAAAAGGTAGCCTTGGTGAAATAGGTGTTTCATAAACCTTTTCCTTCTGCTTTCCTGTCTGATCTTCCTTAAATAGTTTGACCTCAGACATCGAACTCTTCTCCGCTTCTTCCTCTACCACCTCCTTCTCCTTGCTAGGAGCAACATCATCAATGGGCATGGGAGGAGCATCATAAGCAGTGCCGCTACGAAGTGTAATGGCATTGACAGTCTCCTTGGGGATGGGTTGTCCGGTAGCCGACCCGGGTCGCCTTTGAGTGCGTTCGTAGCTACTTGAGCAAGTTGAGTCTCCAAGTGTTTCGTTGCATTTTTCAACTCCTTAATACTCTCATCAGTACTTTGTTTCATAGAAACTATCATCTTCATCACATCAGACATGGTAGGCTCTTGAGAGCCGGTATTTGAATAAGGTTGCTGCTGATAGCCTAGGTGTGATGGCCTACTGAAACCAGGAGGAGGATTTTAAGGGGCCCCTTGGTAGTATTGTGGTCTAGCAACATGTGGTGGTTGATAGGAAGTTTGTGGCATAGGTTGAGGGTTTTGAACATTGTTGCTTTTGTAGGAAAAGTTGGGATGATCCCTCCAACCTGGGTTGAATGTGTTAAGAGTATGGGTTGTGTTGAGGTCTCTGCTGAAAGGCATTTGCATGTTTCATCTGAATCGGGTCGGGTTGACTGTAGGAACAATCATGACCAAAGTGGTCTTGAATACCACACACCTCACTGTAGGAAGAGGTAATAGGTGCCATATATAGCAGACATCGCATTAATACTCATAGGAAGAGTACTAGACTGCGAAGATTTCAATGCATCCATCTTAATGCTTAACTGTGCAACATGTGATGATAAAAGGGCATAGGCATCGACATCCAACTTTTTCTTTGTAGTCCTGGAAGAACTATGATCATTCGCTGCTAAGTTGGCCAGGAAATCATACCCTTCATCTACCTCCTTATCTAGGAAAACACCCCCTGCAGATGAGTCAATTGTACTCTTAATATGGGGTTGCAGACTATTTTAGAATGCTTGGGTAATGAACCACTTATCAAGGTTGTGGTGTGGGCACTCTCTCTGTAGGTCTTTGAATTTATTCCATGCTTCCTTCAATGTCTCATCAAGTTCTTGTACGAAGGTAGCAAGTTTATGTCTGATTTCTGCAGTCTTGGTAGGAGGATAGTACTCTTTCAGGAATGCTTCAGATATAGTACTCCACTCAGTTTCTTTAACATCGTTCAGCCATTTCTGTGCCTTGTCCTTTAATGAGAATTCGAAGACCATGACCTTCAACTGATCAGGAGTGACCCCTTGGTGCTTAACGATACGACAGAGTTGTTGAAACCGTTGTAGATGATTGGCAGGGTCTTCAGATGGATGCCCCCCGAATTGGTTCTGTTGGATCATGTTGATGAGGGCAGGCTTGATCTCAAAGTTTGCCGCTTCTATGGTGGGCATAGTAGGACCTGTGGAAATGCCACTAGGAGAAGGTACCCCATAAGATTTCAACGACTTAGGAGGCATGATTGACTCTAAAGGACCTTCCGTAGATTTTCCCTGATTACTAGACTGCTTTTTCTTCTTCTTTTGCTTTTTCAGTTGTCGGATGGTTTTCTCAAGATCAGGATAAGTTGGAACAGGAGTACCTGTTCTTTTGGACCTGGGCATAAAAGAAACAAAGAAAAGAAGTGTAGTGAGATTGCCTCAATTGGAACTTGAAGTTCAAATGAGACAGTAGAAATAGTTCAAATAATTAAACAAAAGCGATAGAAACTAGCCGTCTCCCCGGCAACGGCGCCAAAAACTTGATGAGTTTAAAAAGTAATACCGCAAGTGCACGGTGTCTGTTGTTAGCAGAGACCTAGCAAATACGGGTCGATTCCACAGGGAGAGGGTTTCTATCGATTTCCGCTTAATTATAATAAACTATCTCAGAAAAACGAATGTTTGATTTGAATAATAACTAAACTAGAAGCAAGTAATATCAAAATGTTGGTTTAATCAATAAATTAAAAGTCTAGGGCATACATTTGGTCCACCATGCTTATACCAATCTAAGAATACGAATCAATTCAATAACAAATAAACTAGAGGGTGAGTAATTAAAGGAATGATTAATCCTTCGGTCGGGTATTATTAACACTTTCAATTCAACCTATGCAGTACGATCGCTAACATATTCAGAATTGCCAATTGTAATGAAGCCTCTAAGAATATGATCTTTCAATTCTAATTCCTATTAGCAAATTAATTAACTCTTGATATTGGCCAATTACAAGAATCAAACTATTAAAACTTATCAATTGGAATTACTCACAACTCTAGCTCATAAATCAATCAACTTCAAAGTATAAACATCATGGTATAAACATGGCTTCCATCACTTTGCCCTAGAAAAGAGACTACTCACTCATAATTGAAATAACTAGAGCAAAATCAATAATTAACCTAGAATTCATGAATGAGAAATAATGAAAACAATAATAACAAACAACAATAATAAAGAGGAAGACAAAAGCAATTATTAATGAAGAAGAAAACAATGGAAAATACCTCTAGAACTTGTATTAATGGAAGAGAAGCAAAAACTAGGGTTCTAAAGGAAAGAGATGAAGAATAAACGTAATACTAGAGTTTTTTTAGGAATAAAAGCATGTGAGAGAAATAAAATAAATCTCCCCTTTAATGTTTTCCTCTAATCTCATCTCTAAATGAATCCAAGGAAATAAAATAAGAAAGTAAACTAATAAAAGAAGTTTGATGATTGGACGATAGTAGTGATGACGACCACGAGCTCGCGTCTAACACTTAGGCATCAATGCAGTCGCAAGAGAAGAAGAAACCCGTTGGGCGCTGGTTCGCAGGCAGATTCGCAATGTCAATTTTTGAAGGAAGTATCTTGAGTTTTAGGCATCTTCTATGGGCGTGGGACCTATCGTTGTGAAGATCTTCAAGTCTAGTTTCCAAAGCAACTTGAACCACTTCAATCCGATTTGTAGAACTCGAGTTATGATCAAAAGAGTGAACATGTATCGGTTTTTATCACTTCGGAACTAATGCATTTCTTCGTTTTCAACTCAAATTTACTCTCGCAAGATATGCCGCGATCCTCATGGAAGCTACTTCACTTAATATGATTATAAGGAACAAGAGAAGCATCCACGAACATAAATTCATCGATCAAAAGCCGTCATTCATCAACTCCCATTACAAGAATTATCCAATTCATCCAAAATCGCTTAGAAAACGTCCAAATAGCTATGAAACTACCTGAAACATTATGAAAACCACAAACGAAGCGTAGTAGAGCACAAAATAGATAATTCAGGCTAATGACACCTAAAATACAATTAAATGAACTAATATGCTCTAGTAATGCAACCTAAATATGCCTAAAAACTCTATATAAAAATGATTTATCAACTACAAGGGTGGGGAAGAACAACCAACGATAGTGGGGGAGAACAACCAGCGACAAAGGCGACACCAACTGGACAACTAACAACCAAATTGGAAAACAAAAACAAATATACTAGCAGACTCATCAAACAACAAGCGACAGGGGGTTAGGGAGGGCTCGACTGCGGTCGTGAGGTGCCCGAGGTGGCTCACGCGACAGTCGAGCCCTCTGGGGTTGAGAGTTTGCGGCGGGGGGTTTTAGGGTGTTGGTGCAGAGAAAATTTTTTAGAGAGAGAAGAAGTTTGTTAGTCCTGATCTTACCCTGGGGATTAACAAATTTTGAGAGAAGAAGTTTGAAACAGGTGAAGAAGGGAAAGATTTAGTTCTTATTTAATGTTTTCCCTTGATGGAAATGATATATCTTACTTAGTTTTTTAAAACTAATAACAGATACAACACCACTAAATAAACTATACAAATTTACAATATCTTTATTTTATTGAAAAAATTGACATGAATAATCTCAACTTTCATCAGTCTTCTCAAAATAATCCCAACTTTAAATTATTTTAGAATAGTCCCAACTTTAGGGGGTACCTTCTCAAAATAATATGAACTTTTAATTTTCAATATCTTATAGACCTAAAATGGATTAGTGTAGGCAAGAAAAAAGATAGTTTGGCTTATTTTGAGAAGGTACCCTCAAAAGTTGGGATTATTCTGGAATAATCCAAAGTTGGGATTATTTTGAGAAGACGGGTGAAAGTTGGGATTATTCACGTCAATTTTTCCTATATTTTAATCATTTCACTATTTGAGTGGAAGTTACCGACCTATAAAAATAGAGTATATTGATCTTAATTGACTTCTGATCTTCAAAAATAGAGTATCTTATATGACAACATGTTTTTGTTTTCATAATATACATATTTACATAAACTTCATATAATTTAACCTTGCATACATAAAACTCAAGAATTTGTTAATTGTAATCTGCTTTGTCATCATCAAAACCTACAAGTTATTAATAAGGGTAATCATTAGGGAAATAAAACAAGGCCAACAACCCAAATAAGAGAATTAGGCTATTAAATAAACCTGCTAGATTTTGGTAAAACTCCCTTGACTGGAGTGAATTTATTGATTATATAGGTTACAACATAAAGGTAATCCTAACAATATTAGGAAACTTAACTAGAGTAGAAGTTTAATTCTATAAACTATATCCAAATACAAAAGGATTTTTTAACTACAATAATACAAACTTTTGGCCGTTCTCTCGCAATAATACAAACTTTTGATTATTTTTTAATAATATAAACTTTAGGCCAAAATTCCTCCAGTAGGCCAAGTTGATTTGTAACCTGTAAAACAGGTAAAAAAAAATTATAAAATGATCTTTCTTCTTTCTCCCTCCTCCCCCAACCCCCCACCCACCTGAACCACCTCAGCCCCTCCCCCACCCCCACAGCCACCACCGAAACCACCCTACAGCCACCACTTCCCCCACCCCACAGCCACCACCGAAGCCACCTCACCCCCGAAATACACAAAACCAAGCCACAACCACCATGAACCCCACCCACCAAATCAAATCAACACCACGGATGAAACCACCCCACAGCCACCACTTCCCCCACCCCACAGCCACCACCGAAGCCACCTCACCCCCGAAATACACAAAACCCAGCCACAACCACCATGAACCCCACCCACCAAATCCTATCAACACCACGGATGAAACCACCCCACAGCCACCACTTCCCCACACTCACCACCACGGATGAAACTACCCTCACCACCCCCTCCCCCACCACGAAACCGCCTTCCCCAGCCACGAAACGTCCCTCATCCGAACCTAACTCCTCCCCCCCAACCCGAACCCAAAAATAAAGCTTCCCTCCCCCCCCCAACTCCTCGCCTTTATAGAGGAGAGAGAAAATTCATGGTGTTCAATTCAATTCAGCGAGGAATCTTCAATTCGCCGATTTCTAGGGTTTTGCGCTTCAAATTGGAGTTCTCGATTGAGGAATTTTGAGGAGAGAGAGAATTTGGGGATTTACAAATGGCGACGCCATTAACTGGGGCTTGGACACGAGAGATGGAGGTGGAGCCGGGCTCTAGGAGGAATTCGACTGGGGTGGGGGGAATTCGACTGGGGTAGGGGAAGGGGTGGGGTTCGGGGCTCGCGACCGGGGATGGGGTTCGGGCTCGACGGGGGGGGAGGACGATGAGAGAGAGTGGTTGAGGCAAGGGCCGAAGGGGAGAGAGAGTGGTCGACGGGGCTTGGACACAGAGATGGAGGTGGGGTGGGTGAGGGAGAAAGAAAAAAAAAGGGTTTTTTTTTTGTTTTTCAAATTTAAATAAAAATTTAAAAAATCAACCAATAAGCAAGCGACACGTGTCCTAGGGAGTGCCACGTATGCATTTTACCTGCACCAACAAATTAGGAACCGGTCATGACCTACTGGAGGAATTTTGGCCTAAAGTTTGTATTATTAAAAAATAATCAAAAGTTTGTATTATTGCGAGAGAACGGGCCAAAGTTTGTATTATTCCAGTTAAAAAATCCAATACAAAATATAATCCTAGTATATTTTATATTCTATCACACCCCCACAATCATAGCGGGAGGAGAGCGAATGCTAAGACTGGACTTAAATTCCAAGAATAAATGTCGTGGAAGACCTTTAGTGAAAATGTCAGCAAACTAATATCGAGTAGCTAGGAACATGCAAAACACGTACTTGACCAATAGCAACCTTTTTCCGAACAAAATGAATATTCATCTCAACATGTTTGGTGCTTTGATGTTGTACCAGATTGCGGGAAAGATAAATAGCACTAATATTATCACAATAAACAATGGCTGCCTGGCGAAGAGGACAATGCAACTCTAAAAGAAGATTACGCAACTAGGAAGCTTCCGCAACAACATTTGCGACGCTGCTATACTCTGCCTCTACACTAGATCTAGATAAGGTGGGTTGTCTCTTAGACTGCCAGGAAATTACGTTGTCGCCAAGAAAATAACAATAACCTGAAGTGGAACGACGAGTATCAGGACAACCACCCCAATCAGCATCAGTATAAGTGATCAGGCGCAAGTGAGTAGTATGATATAAATGTAACCCGTGATCAATGGTGTCCTGTATATAGCACGGGATACGTGTCAAAGCATTGTAATGTGATTTCCTGGGATCATGCATGAATAGGCAAACCTGCTGAACTGCATAAGCAATATTGGGACGAGTAAATGTAAGATACTGTAAACCCCCAGCTAAGCTGCGGTAGTGAGTAGGGTCAGAGACTAGAGTACCTGAATCGACGCTGAGCTTGGAGTTAGTATCAATGGGAGTCGCGACAGGCTTACAGGAACTCATGCTTGCACACTCCAATATTTCATGTGCATATTTCTGCTGAGAAAGAAGCATATAGAAAGGAGTAAGAGTGACAGAAATACCCAAAAAATAACTAAGAGGGCCCAAATCAGACATTGGGAATTCTGGTTTAAGAGTACTAATGAGTCGATCTCGTAGAGAGTCAGAAGAAGTGCACAGAATAATATCATCAACATATATGAGGAGATAGGTCATGTCATGACCATGCTTATAAGTGAATAGAGATGTGTCACTTTGAGAAACAACAAAACCAATCTGCAGAAGGAAGTTAGCAAAACGCTGATACCAAGCACGGGGTGCTTGTTTGAGACCATACAGAGCCTTGCGCAGACGACAAACATGATGAGGATATTGTTTGTCAATAAAGCCGGGAGGTTGATGCATAAATACTGTTTCTTGCAGATCACCATGTAAAAAAGGTGTTCTTCACATCATATTGATGAATAGACCATTGTCGAGCCATGGCCAAACCTAATATAATACGAATAGTGGTCGGGTGAACCACTGGACTAAAAGTCTCATCACAGTCAATACCTTGTTCCTGTGACCAGCCATCACACACTAAACGAGCTTTGTGCCTTTCAAGGTCACTGTTAGATTTTTCTTTATGACGAAAAAACCACATACAATTTACAATATTCACCCCCGTAGGCCTAGGAACCAACTTTCGAGTCCCTGTTTAAACGAAAGCATTATATTCATCGTTCATAGCCTCATTCCAATTTGGGTCAGACAAGGCAATTTAGTGACTTTTTGGAATAGGGGAGCGAGACATAGGTGCAGGTGGGATGGGACTAAGCATAGCATGACGGGCTCGGGTTGTCATTTGAGGAGAAAAGACCGGAGGGTGGACGGGGGATGCAGTCGGGGGACTGCGTTGGTGTGGGGGGGGGGGGGTATACCGCACCGCTATGGACTGGGTGTGCTGGGGAGAAGGCCTAGAAGGGGAGGGTGGTGGGCTTCCACTCACGGGGCTCAGGTCATGCCCAGCTGACCCGTGAGCCACTGGTGCAAAAGCAGGCCCAGCTGGAGGGGTAGAGGCGCGTCTAATATGCTGGGCAGTAGGGGTGAGGCCTTGGGCCTGGGGATGGATAAACGCGCGTTGGGCCTGGTCTGGAGGCTTGGGCGTTGGGCTGTCCATAATCCAGGGATGTAAGGAGGGATTGAATAGGGGAGATGGGGAGCCATGGGCCATAGAAGATGGTTGGGATAATGTTGGATATGGGAATTGATGTTCAACAAAAGTGACATGCCTAGATATGATGTGCTTATTTGTAGAGAGATCAAAACAACGATAACCCCGATGATTTTTAGGATAACCTAGAAAAATGCAAGGTGTGGACCTTGGAGCATGTTTATGAGGGGTAGTAGATGTCAGATTAGGATAGCATAGGCACCCAAATACTCTGAGATGATCATAGGTTGGGATTTTGTGAAACAAAGCCTGAAAAGGGTCATTTTGGGTAGGGTATTGGTGGGCAAGATATTATTGAGATATGTAGCAGTTTCAATAGCAAAGTCCTAAAAAGTCAACGGTAGTGAGGCATGGTGGAGCATGGTGTGACTGATATTGTTTAAGGTACGGATCATTCTTCCGGCTTTGCCATTTTGGGAAGATGTGTGAGGGAATGAGAATCGAAAAATGATGTCGTTGGTGAGACAAAATTATTTAAATGGATTATTATCAAATTCACGACCATGATCACTTGAAAAGCTTTAATGGGGCGTTCAAATTGAGTTCTAACATAGGCATGGAAGTCAAGGAGGGCTTGATGAGCTCGAGATTTGTAGGCAAGGGGGACAATAATCTACGTGTAATGAGTAAAATCATCAATAAGAACAAGATTATTGCCTGAACTACTACAAATAGGAGACGTCCATAAATCTGCATGAATAATATCAAAATCAGTGGTAGTAGCACTGGTTGATTCATAAAAAAGTAATTTAATATGTTTTCCAATTTGACAAGAGTTGCAAAAAGTAGAGTCATGCTCTTTATTACAAGCTATGAAATTGTTGTGTCTAAGAAAGCTAATAGATTGAGATCCCAGATGTCCCAGTCGGTCATGCCAAGTGGGAGAGGGAATAGCAGCTAGGGTCGTGGCTAGGCAGGTGGATGGTTGGGCTTGAGTCACATGATATAGGTGAGCTATCACATCTCGTTATAATGATCCCCGCTCGAAGGTCCTTCACAGAAAAACCATAAGGATCAAATTCTATAGACACAGAATTATCATAAATGAATTTTCTAACAGAAATTAAGTTCTTAATGATTTGAGGTGCAAGGTAGACATCACGAAGGGTTAAGGGTTGATTGGGAAGAGTGGTGTGTCCATAACCCGTAATCGGAATGCGATTGTCATTACCAACTAAAATATGATTTTCAGTGCTCAAATTAAACAAGGGCAAGAGATTACCTGAGGAGTGAGTCATGTGACAGGTTGCACCGGAGTCCATGTACCAAGCATCATGGGGATGAGGTAAAGTCATGGTCGAAAAAGTAGTCCCAAGTTCAGTGGGGGTCATCGGTGGGCCGTATGATATTAGGCCAGCAGCATAGGTCTGTGGAGGATGAGGCGCATAAGGGTGCTGGGCCACCGGAGCAGGCGTGGGCTTGGGATATGACTGGGCTGTTGCAGAGGGGTAATGGGCTGGGGCGTAGCCAAGTTACACTGCCATGACTGAAAGGCGGGCCATTGTTGTGGGGAGGGGAGTGTGCCGGCCCAATTTAAAGAGGTAGAGCCTTGTGTGGGCTGCTGTTTAGAGGACGGTTGCTGCTGTTCAGTGTCACTTCGATTGCTGCCACCACCCCGACCGCGCCCACGGCCAGGTCTGCCACCGCGGCCACCGCCACGGCTATGGTCAGTACCTCGACCGCCGCCAATGTTGCCTATCCAGTTAGAGTTGTGCTGCTAGGTGGAATTACTCACGGTGGAGGGTGATGGGTCAGCCGTTTGGGCCACGAAACTTGATGTGGTGGATGAGTTATCGTGGGCCTTCCGAGACTCTTCAAGAAGTAGGCGACTGCGGGTTGTTTCGAAGGAAGGCAGTCGCTCGGTTTGCTGGATCATTGAGGCAACCGTGTCAAAGTCAGTATTGACAAGACCAGCGACTAGGCGTAATACCAATTTCTGTTCGGAGATGTCTTGATCAACATTAGAAAGTTGATCGCGGAGGTTCTTTAATTGCTGACAATAGGTAGTGATGCCAAAGAAATTAGAGAGGTGCAAAGCGTTGAACTGATTCTCAAGATAAACCGCACGAGTATGTTTGTTGTCTTGAAATATTGCTTTGAGGCGATCCCGTGTGTCTTGAGCGGTTGAACCACGGTAAAGGATGGTTTGTAATAGATCTGATGAGATGGTGTCAAAAATCCACTTTTTAACGACTGAGTCAAGACGTTGCCAAAGAGCATCAGTCATGTCAGTAGGGCGGGATTTGGTAGGGTCAATGTGATCTAAAACATCATAGGCGTGACAATGTATTTCAAACAATTCTACCCAATTAGAGTAGTGAACCTTCTCACGATTAAGAATCAAAGGTATGTCGTTCTTGATGTTGCTGACGGACGTCGGGTGGTAATTTGGGTTGGCCGTAGGAGGAGGAGGTGTAGGGGACGATTGTTTGGGGTCGACTTCTTTTGTCATGGTGGCTCAAGAAAGTCGAGTGGTGCGGAAGAGGTGGAGCACTTATCGGCAGTAGGGAGAAACCGCGGATGAGTGCTCGAGATCGAAAAACAAAAAAAATTAAATCTTGGCTGGAGAGGGTTAATTTTCTTGTGGCTGTGATACCATGCTAGATTTTGGTAAAATTCTCTTGATTGGAGTGAATCCATTGATCTCAATATATAGGTTACAACATAAAGGTAATCCTAACAATATTAGGAAACCGAACTAAAGTAGAAGTTTAATTCTGTAAAATATACCCAAATACAAAATATAATCCTACTATATTTTATATTCTATCAAAACCATCCCATATAAGACATAGTAATAAATTTTCAGAGTTTTTTGTAAAGTGTAGTTATTATTATCATCAGCTAAGTACTGAGTTCCAACAACATAAAAGAAAAAGAAACCCTTTGATTTTTGAAGTTTGATCTTTCTTCGTCCCTCGAAAACTGTACAAATTCAACAACTTAATTCTGATGTCCTTCCTTTAAAACGTCACCGTATTATGCTCCTCCGACCACCTGCTTTCCGTCACACTTGCAGAATTTCATCATCATCCATGGCCCATGTGAGTAATTGTTGTTGATTTTTCATGCTGGGTATTTTGTGTTGTGGTTTATTTTGTTCTGTAACACAGAAAAAATGAACCTTTAATGGAAATTTGTTTTGATTATGTTCGTATTATGTGTAGTATGCTCGTGTTATATTTCAAGAACTTCATATCATGTTTTGATCAAGTTTTAATACTGCATAATTGTAATCCCAGTCATTTTGATTGCAGAATTTTTTGTTGGAGGATGTATAAACTTAAGTGTTGGCTTTTTAATGGAAAATCTTGCTGATTAAAATAAATTCTATTTTCATTAGTTGGGTTCTGTTTATAATGATATGCTTAAGTGTGACAAAATTTCAGATAAACACACTGAATTATGATTCGGTGTTCAAATTGAGAATGATTGATTCTTGTTATAATGTTCAGGGTTAGTTTTGTTAAGGTTTATAGATCAATCTTTGACATACTTATGGAGAAGAGCAGTTTTACGAGTAATAATGTAGTATTGTAATTTATATACGAAATGGACATGGGAAGTTTATGTTGTTTATCTAGGAGCACTGCAAAAGGGGGTGAATTGTAGTGATAGGAACTATGAATTCTTTTTGCAGAATCAAAGAAATAACGAAAGGAACAAGGTAAAGACATAAATTAAGTTACGAGGAAAACCATCTTAGGGCTAATAGGGAGTAAAAACGTCGACCACAAGAGATTTTAGACTCAACTTTGTTCACTAATAATAGGCCGAACTCTATTACACTTGAGTCACTACTCATGTTCCTCTAGGAACACCAATCACAAGTTCACAACAATAGTTCCCACAACTTTTGTTCTTTTTCTTGACTTAACTCAAAGTCTTAACTAAAAGTCCTTTCTCTTGCTTCACTCAAAGATCACTTGAAGACAAGATTTCACCCAAAACGAATACATAATATCAATTTCTCACTAAGGGAACAAACAAGCAACGTAGGAACAATGACACTTGTTAAGAACTGAAATAGCACTGATTCAATTAAATATTATAAACTCTATTTTTGCTATATTAGTTACCCTCTAAAACGAAGTTTAGAAGTGCACTATTTATAGGTTCGAGTAACTTAGGATGTTTCACTTATCTATTAGCTTAACCCCTAAAAAATAGAACAACTTGATAACATGATAGACTTAGGAACTATTACAAAAAACCCGAAAAATTGATTTGCTTAGGCCCTGTTTGGGATCATTGAAACTAGATGCATCATATTGACCGGGCACACTTGTTGATGCACATCTTTGACCATCAATATCTTTAATTATATATTATTAAAAAATTATAAAAAAATAATATTTTAAAAATATACGTTGAGGTTAACCCATTAACAATTAAAATTATGTCATGTGTCTTTCTAAATTAGTAATTAAAGATGGTCAAAGTTGAAATTCAAATAGTGTGAAAAGTCAATATGATGCATCTATTAAGAAACGGATGAAGTATTAGTTTGACTTTGTCATATGTCATCTTCAAAAACTCAAGGTCAACAATTTCAATTCTAAGTTCCTAATTCTCCAAGTTAAAAAGAACTTGATCTTACAGGTACTTGATTTATGGAGATTGGAAAGTAATAGCAGTACCATCACCGAACACTAACTCTTCCCATATTCTCATGAAGTTTAAGGTACTATGACCAAATAGCAAATATCTTTGATCATGTATTAGTAAATTATAGAAACTTTGTACTTATACACTGAAATAAATCTAACACATCCATACATGACATATATTTATATGTATTAGCACTAGAAATGCGGGCAAAGTTTGTGAATGTTAACCACCAAAAAAGACGTTAAGTTATAAAAAAATACGGAGGAAGTACACTAGTGCTACCATTTACAGCTGTTTAGGAGGATGGGGTAGCCTAGAGCAGAAGGATCATCTATATTGTGTTCAATGCTTAGCATCTCTATATGTTATACTCCTACGTATAGAGGATGGCCATGCTTCTATGGATTGATGTTACATATGCTAGGTATTAATATGGAGGAGAATTTTAGACACTACAAGAAGTTACATAATGAGTATACATTTTTCCTCTTGGTACTTGACTGCAACTGCTATCAATGCTATCTGAAAACAAGTATTAATAATAACGGGAAACAGGTTGAAATGAGTAAAAGCAACCATGCTTCCAATGACAAGCAAGGAGATGTTGGCAGTGCAAAACCAGTTCGGAAGAAGTTAGCGTTTGATGGTTTAAATGCCATAAGGAAACATCTGGGTTATGAAACCGGCAAGCAGCAGCCTAATGCCTCAACAACAGCTAGAAATAACACAGTTTGTTCCTTATTTTCAACCAATAACCAGTCTTCCGTAATGGATGTAAGTAAGCATACTACTATATCTGCATCAGAGGCGCCAATTCCTTGTTCGAAGCAACCTGAGCGTCCATCTCTTATAGATGCTGACCAGAAGAATAATCATTCTTGGCCCTCTGAGAAGTCTGGTTCCAGTGGATCCATGAAAGGGGATGAATGTTTGTTTGTTGTAGACTGTCATATGTTGGAGGAGTGCTCTTTGCCAAATACAAAGGCTAAAAATTCTGCATCAGAGGTGTCTGTTTCTTCTTTGAAGCAACCTGAGCATCCTGCTGTCGTAGATGCTGACCAAGAAGATAAATGTTCTTTGCCCTCCGTGAGTTCTGGTTGCAGTGGCTCAGGTGAGATATCTGTGAAAGAGAATGACTTCCTGACTGATATAGACTGTACACTCATGCTGGACAAATACTCTTTACCGAATAGATTTGGGAAGCATGAGTCACCCAACTCCAGGAAGCCAAAATTCAACAAACATAGCGTGAAAGATGATGGTAGTAATAGGAATAGATACCCAAAGAAGAGGACTTGCGCCCCTGTTGAAGTGTTTGATATTTGCCAGTCTGAAGCTGATGACTACATGTTTCTGAGATCGTCTCTAGATTTTGTGGATGAAACAAAAGAGCCTGAGGTGGATAAGCTGAGTGATGACCCTAGACAAATAGTGCTCAGGCCAGGGATGATCTTATTAAAGAGTTACATCTCCAACAGTGACCAGGTGATTTACTAGACCTTATGCTGGAAAACTTTCCCGACTACCCGTCATTTGAGGAACCTATTTTTCAACTTTCAAGTACTCTTTACAAGCATGCAACACGTATGTGGCCTATATTCAGACTGGTTCATTTTTGGATTACTTGTATGTTTTTGGCCTAAAATGGAACATATAACTATCTATTATGTCAGAATGTTAAGCTGCAACGTCGTCCTAGAGGTGGAATGAAGAGTCAGTGTAATAACTAAGAACACTGTCAAGAGCTATTTTACCTTATATATGCTTTCTTCGTTTTGTATTTGTCTCATAAAGCAAATTTCGCAGCAAACAAAAAACGAAGTATATGACTTGCAACCTAAATAACACGTGTTAGCATCAACTCACATATTATATTGTACTCGGGTAATCCTCCACTAGATGAAAAACAGGTGAAGCTCCCCGTTATGTGGGAATGACCCTTAGGTTTTCATCAGTCTTTTCACCAAGTATCAGTAATATAGCTAAGTTCAGATTGGAAAAGCTCATTCCCTTGCATTAGGTGAAAGAAGAGAATAGGTTCTAAATCTAGCAGTTATCATATTCAAATTATTGCATAATCATGTATGATGTAATTTTCAGGGGACTGAACATCCTGAACAAATATGAGCTTGCTTGACCTACATTTTGTGTGCTGGATTTATTATTTTATAATATATAACTGGTTCTGTGGATTTCTTCCAGGTTTCTATAGTAAGGAAATGTAGAAAACTTGGCATTGGTCCTGGGGGCTTCTACCGACCTGGTTACAAATATGGAGGAAAACTCCGACTGCATATGATGTGCCTTGGTCTTGATTGGGATCCTCAGACAAGGAAGTATCAGAAAAGAAGACGAATAGATAGGTCTGAGCCACCTGGTATCCCCCCCGAGTTTCTTGGGTTGGTTGATCGGGCTATGCTAGATTCACTAGCTCTCATAAGGAGCGATTCAAAAGTTTCCAGTGCTGAAGACATCCTTCCCCAGATAAATCCAGACATTTGCATAGTCAACTTCTATTCAGAGACCGGACGACTTGGTCTACATCAGGTATATACTTTTGCAATTTGTCACCTTTTTGTGTACTCCAGATAATTCCAGAACTTGCTGAAAAACTTTGGCCATATAAATTGTTTACTGTTATTCTCACATTGCTGTTGCTGATGGCATGTTGGTACGGCTGGGATTTAGCCATCTAGGTAGATATTATGAAAATATACAAGATAAGTAATGCAATCTTCTTCCTTTTTTTTTACTTTAATTTAGAAACATCTTGATGTGTTTAGTGCATAGAGTATAGTATTAAGCTATGTTGCTTAGAAATCTTCATTTCACCTCAAGTACCCGTGTCGGATCCTCGACACTCGGACATGGGTGGAACACTTGGACACTTCATTTTGAGCCAAAAAATAGCCGAGTCAAAAAATAGCCGAGTCAGACACTTGGACACGTACCCATGTCGGACATGGGTACCCGAGTCCGAGCAACATAGTTATTAAGTATATGACCCTTTCTGAAAAAGAGGAGGAACATGTAGCTAAAGTTTGTATATTGTAATAGGAGGATAGTGACAGTCTGTTTGGTCGGGATGATAATCGTTATCCAAGAAACCTAGTTTTTCCGATGGTGGAAAACGTTTATGTTTCTTAAGTAATGCCACAATTCTTTTCCTATCCCTTGATCTTCCGCTTCTTCCCTTCCTCTCTAGTCCCCTTGAATTAAACCGCTAATGAAGTTCAAAACTTGATTCCTAATTCAGTTTAAAAATGTTTTCCTTCAAACCAATCCCAATAGATTACATAAATCACTTTTTCCTACACTGCACTGCTGTGTACTAGGAACTGAAAATATTGATACATTTTCTGTCCAACCAAATGGAAGCAAGAACAATAGCAGCTTTACGGGTTCCTTGTTTATTGTTGTCTATCTTTGATATTTATGGGTATCTTTGGTTTTTCTTTTCATTCAGGATCGTGATGAGAGTATAGAGTCTCTCAAGAAAGGACTACCAGTCGTTTCTTTCTCGATAGGAGACTCAGCCGAGTTCTTGTATGGAGATCAAAGGGTTGCAAACAAGGCAGAAAGTCTGATTCTAGACTCAGGAGATGTATTGATATTCGGTGGTGAATCGAGGCATGTTTTTCATGGTGTCGCTTCCATCATACCAAATTCTGCTCCTCGCTTCTTGTTGGAAGAAACCGGGCTTCTTCCTGGCAGGCTTAATCTTACTTTTAGACAATACTGAATTGCCTTTAGTTTTTTTGGCTTTGGCTGATCATAATTAACTCCTCTATGTATCCATGTTTTTTGTTTCCCATTTGGTAGTAATGGTTATTGATATTATGGGAAATTTAGGTATCTTTTAAGTATGATGTTATGTGAGCCATAAGTTTACTCAAAAGCCAGAATCAATTGGGTTTCCTTTGGATGTATGCAAAAGCTAAGTTCTGTGTCTACGGCAGGAAATTATCATAGCACTCTAGTAAATAAGCATAGAGTTGAACATAGTAAAATAAGAAATTGAAAGATTTCGATGAAATTATTTGTTTGGAAATTTCCCGAAAAGCTAATCATAGGTTCTTCTCTCCATCGGAACAACAGGGTTGTTATGCTCATTACTAAACTTGTTGAGTAGATGAAATATAACCACGGTATATCTTTTTGATAAGAGGTTGAATCGATCATCAGAAGAAGAACTATGCCAAAAATTAGGATGCATTTTGGAAAAATTAAACTTCTATTGAAGAGAAGTAAATGAAGGCTTTCATGAAAATTATCGTAGAATCGAGAATGAAGTTTTCATTCTGTACATGCCATATATCTCCACATTGGCTCAAAAACGGGATCAGAGGGATCAAAAGTTGCTAATTCATACAGAACCATCGAACCGGCCCAACCAGGAACCAGCATAGAGTTGTATGCATGATATGGACATAAATCAAACGGACGAGATCATTCAATACGACGATATGAACACGATACCAAGGCAAACCCATGGAAATACCCCATTTTGGTTTTGGCTGATTAGAATTAACTCCTCTATGTATCCCTTTTTTTTGTTTCCCATTTGGTAGTTATTGCTGTTATGGGAAATTTAGGTATCCTTTAAATATGATGTTATGTGAGCCATAAGTTTACTCAAAAGCCATGATCAATTGGGTTTCCTTTGGATGTATCATGTATGCAAAAGCTAAGCTCTGTGTCTACGGCAGGAAATTATCGTAGCACTCCAATAAATAAATAAAACTCTTTTCTCTTCCGAATAACTGGTCACGTCTTTATTTTAGGTTGTCCAAAAAATAATTGGCAACCTCCTAAATTAATTAGCTAAATTATGAATCTTCCTTAGGAGGTTGTGCTGGTTATGGATTCTCTTGTTAAGACTCGATTTTTTTTGTCAATAATTATTACATCATTAATATGTCAATTTTGTCACGTTCCAACTTCGAATAGCTCTTTTATGTTTTAGTTTTGCATAGAATCTCAACTGTTCTTGATAAAATATTACCTATCACCGTTGTAAATCCTATGTGCTGCAATCAGTTATTTTCCAACCAATCAAAATATTAAAAATTTATTTCATTTTTCTTGAATCCCTAAAGTGCTTAACATTTCAGGGATTATGAGAGGGTTGTACTTCCACGTGGCTAGGGATGGTAATCCAGTCCGGATCGAACCCTAGTCTGTTCCGATCCGAAGGAAAAAATCTGAGCCGACTCCGACAACAAAATAATCCGCAACCGACTCCCTTTAAAAAGTCCGACTCCCAGTCGGAGGAGGGTCGGAGTCAAATCCCATAAAAAAAGTCCCGACATTCGAATCAGACTCTGACTTTAAGGCAATTAATCCCTTTTTTATTTATATTAATGTATTATGTATATATATAATCTAACTCTGACTTTGAGACAATTGTATTATCCATTGAAGAAATGATTGTTAAAAATAGTAGTAATGTTTAGATTATTTGTACTATATAAGATTTCCATATGATTGTTAAAAAATAAAAGTAATGATTAGATTATTTGTATTATAGAAGATTTTTCTATTAAAAAGAAGGGGCGGAAAAAAAAGTCGGATCGGATCGGAGTCGGATGTTATGATTTTAAGTCGGGCCGGAGTCGAATTTTCGCGAGTCGGATTATGCATAATCCGGTCCAAGTCCGACCAGTTGTCATCCCTACACATGGCGCAATATATGTGAGAGATTTTGCTTTTTAAAAAAGGTGTGAAGGGTGGTTTTTTTTTATAACACCCTAGTCCGGGAGCCAGTCTAAAACATCCTTTCGGATGATAAGGGAGAAATCCATACAATAAGGAGGAAACCAATATAACAGGGAAGGGTATTCATGCGTCTTCCTAGCCATGAAGTCAGCAGCCTTGTTAGCTTCGCGAAAGCAGTACCGAAACTCGCACACCTGGAACCGAAGAGCATCCGATCCACACCTGCATCTTTAACAATGTTAGAAATCTCCCACGAAATACGCCAAGAATTCTTCATAGAATTGATGACCCCTAAATTGTCGCCTTCTACAATGAGCTGAGAGATGTTAAGGAAAGAGACTCCCTTAATGCCTTCACTAAGAGCCCAAGCCTCATCTTGAATAATAGAAACATGAGAATCCAGAGACTTTGCACCAGCTAAAAGAACTTCTCCAGCACTATTTCTAATCACAAAGCCTAAGGAAGCATTCATATTTGTGAAGGATGGTTATGAGATTGGAGAATGGTCATATTTGTGAATTATTATATCATCTCATATTATCTACTTGATTTTTCTCTTATTACATAATTTTGGCATAAGTTTGTATGGTTCCAAACTCTCACCCAACAATAATTTTCAATGAAATTGTTGAGTTAACCTTTGAGAACTGATGATTGAACACGATGAGTAGCTTAGTCGTCATACCGAATATTGTTTTCAAATCAGTGATCATTTCCTTTTACAACACTGATTAAGATTTTTTTTGTTGGCTTCTTTTTATTGTTCTATTCTTGAAACACTGCACCCTTATTTCCAGCTCAACCTCCTTTAGCTGATATTAATTGAAATCTTTTGCACCTCCGGGGAAATTCACCAAACAATAATAACAAGGTGAATAATGAACTTGTAATGTATTCTACGTTTTTTATTCGAATGCAATAATAAACCCGCTAATAACTTGCCACATGCAAGTCACAATGTTCTAATGTAGTGTATATTCACAATTACATCAATTAATGTGCTTGATTGCCACATTACGTGAGCATTGAGCTATAAATATGTTGATCAAACATCAAATTTCATGAAATGCCAAAGATCAGTGCGTGAAGTTGAAAATTAAACAATTAAATAATTGTGTTTCCATGTTTTTTTTTTCATTTGATAGTAATGGTTATTTCTGTTATGGGAAATTTAGGGCCTGTTCTTTTCGGCATAAAACAACTGAACTGAACTGAACTGAACTGAATTAAATTATAACTAATAGTAAGGTTAAAATTTAGGATTTGAACTGAACTGAACTGAACTGAACTGAACTGAAAATAAGTTATCTTTTAAGTATGATATTATGTGAGCCATAAGTTTACTCAAAAGCCAAAATCAATTAGGTTTCCTTTGGATGTATGCAAAAGCTAAGCTCCGTGTCTACGGCAGGAAATTATGATAGCACTCCACTAAATAATACTCTTCCTCTCCTAAATAACTGGTCTCGTCATTATTTTAGGTTGTCCAAAAATAATTGGCAATCTCCTAAATTAATTAGGTAAATTATGAATCTTCCCTAGGAGGTTGTGCTGCTTATGGAGTCTTCTTGTTAAGACGCAAAATTCTTTTGTCAATAATAGTAAAAACATTATTAATATGTCAATTTTGTCACGTTTCAATACCTCTTTTATCTTTTACTTTTGCGTAGAATATCAATAGTTTCTTATTCTTGATAAAATATCACCTACAGCCGCTGTAAATCCTATGGGCTGCAATCAAGTTTTTTTTTCAACCCATCAAAATATTAGAGAGTTATTTAATTTTTCATGAATCCCTAAAGCGCTCCTATATTTCGGGGGTTGTGAGAGGGTTGTATTTCCATATGACGCAACATACATGAGAGATTTTCCTTTCTTAAAAAGGTGTAAAAGATGGTTATGAACTTGGAGTATGGTTTTGTTTTCATATGTGATTCATTATATCATCTCATATTATCAACATGATTTTTCTCTTCTTACATAATTTTGGCATAAGTTTGTATGGTTCCCACCTCGTACCCAAAAGTAATTTTCAAAGAAATTGTTGTGCAGTTGGTCTTGTAAGAGACCGCCTACTTCTAATTTAAAATTAGGCGCAGCCTAGCCCAATATTAAGAAGAGAACGGATCACCTTTCTAAATACAGTGACTAGTTTAATCTATTTAGTGACCATTTTCATTCATTTAGTAAACTGAAACACCATATTAACAACTATGTAAGAAAAGACCAAACTCCAAAGTGCCCTGCAGATATCTGAAAATTCTTTTCACAACATGAAGATGAGTAGTACGAGGAGCATGCATACACTGAGACACCATATTAACAGCATAAGCAATATCTGGACGAGTCATAGTTAAGTATTGCAAAGCACCAACCATACTACGATAATATGTGGGATCAGCAAGAAGTTCTCCATCAAGAAGAGACAATGTAACTCTAGAGACAACAGACGTGCGAAATGGTTTGACAGTATGGAGATGAAATTTACGGAGTAAAGCAGAAACATACTTGTTTTGAGACAAAAATAAACCAGATGGAGTACGCACAACCTGAACTCCTAAGAAATAATGAAGATCCCCTAAATCCTTAATAGCAAACTGAGAAGAAAGAACATAGATGAATTTGTGGACAAGAGCAGAGCTACTACCAGTAAGAACAATGTCATCAACATATAAGAGAAGTATAATGACATGACCACGGAATTTGAGAGTGAACATGGATGTGTCACAACTGCTGCACTTGAAACCAATAGATAATAAGAAGTTGCTGAATCGAGAGAACCAAGCTCGAGGAGCTTGTTTCAGACTATAAATGGACTTACGAAGACGACAAATATGTGTGGGTTTAGATGGGTGAACAAAACCTGGAGGTTGACGCATATAAACCTCTTCATGAAGAAAACCATGAAGAAAAGCATTTTTCACATCTAATTGACGAATAGGCCATTTAAGAGAAACAACAAAGTAAGAACTAAGCTAACAGTAGTAGGCTTAATAACAGGACTAAAGGTTTCAAAGTAATCAATACCTGCCTGCAGGTGATTGCCAAAAACAACAAGTCGAGCTTTGAACAGCTCCACAGAACCATCAGAATTGTATTTAATCCGATAAACCCACTTACAACCAAGTAAATTCTTATCATAGTTACGAGGTACCAACTCCCATGTGTCATTTGTAATCAAAGCCATATATTCGTCAAGCATAGCTTGACGCTTACGTGAGTCTTTAGACGCTTGTTTAAAATTAGGTGGTTCTGACTCAATAACATCAGTTTTTAAGTTCATTAAAATACGAGGTTTAGAGACACCATATTTTAAACGAGTGATCATAGGATGATTATTTATGACAACAAGAGGAGATCGGGGGACATCAGAAGAAGAAGACACGATGAGAGAAGTGGAGTGGGAATCACTAAAAGACATAGTAGAAGGGGCAGCAAGACTCGGTAGGGAGTGAGAAGGAAGGGGCCCAGCACGATGGGTAGCAGGCCCAAACGAGGGGTAGATCGCTGCACTTGGTTGGGCAGGAGGCTCGCTAAGAGCGTGGGCCTTACCATTGGGCGCTGGCAGCCCAACACTGGTAAGGGGAACGTGTTGGGATCCAGCGGGCGCTGGAAGGCCATTGAGCCCAGCAGGAAGTAAGGTGGGTTGGGGGGAAAACCCAGCGGCAGATAGGGAGCCATTGGGCTAGGCAGAGCTGGTTAATGGGGAGTGGGGGGAGCCAGCGAGCGCTGGTGACCCATGGGTCGAAGCAGCAGCAGCGCTGCTTGGTGGTGGTGTCAGCAAAGGCCACGGTTGACTTGTGGCATGATGTGCAAGCCACGGGCAGCTTGTGGCAGGGGGAATTGAGCCTTGACCGGGGACGGGGGACTCAAAACAACCGACTTGAAAGGAGGGGAAGACACACACGAGACATTGGTGGGACTCCAGTCAACAAGCAAGACCCAGGGAGAAGTATAAGGTACAGAGGACGAAGAACCAACAAGACTCCGATAGGGGAATTTATGTTCATGAAAAAGAACATGACGACTAATATAGACTTTGTTGGTGACAGGATCAAGACATCGATAACCTTTACAATTCACAGCATAGCCAATTAAAACACATTGCTTTGACTTAGGTTGAAGTTTGTTGAGTTTGGAATCCATGAGTAAAGGAAAACACGCATAACCAAATGTTTTTAAAAAATGATATGAAGGAGGACGATGAAAAAGTTTTTCAAAAGGTGAGACACCCCCTAGAACCGAGCTAGGCAACCTATTGATAGTATAAGTGGCAGTGTACGAAGCATCAACCCAAAATTCAGCAGGAAAATCAGAATGAATAAGCATTGTACGAGCCATTTCAGAAGTAGGGGTAGAGCTTAAATTGCCACTTGGCGAAGTATTCCCTGCTGAGGACAGACCATTAGTAATAGAATCAATGCAAGGCATACTAGAAAATGACAAGTTAGAATATTTACTCATACCATTTTGACGTCCCCGATTATCATTGTTATTGTTGTTACCAGAGCCACGAGCATTAGATTGACCACCATTACCACGATTGTTATTATTGCGACCATTATTACCCCCTTTATTCTTATTATTCTTGCCCTTATTGCTGCCACTAATTATTTTTAGCGAGAAGAAGAACCGGAACCGGATGATGACCGAACAAAGAACCAAGGCATGATGAGAGGATGAATCAGACCCATCCTTGGAGCTTTTAATACGTTGTTCATGAAGCAGAAGCTTAGGGCGCAAGTCATCAAAACTAAGTGGATAAGGATAATGAAGTAAAGTGGTAACGATGTGATCATACTCAGAATCACGATCCAAACCAAACAAAGTGAACTGAACTAAATCTGAATTAGACACGGGACACTGAATTACAGCCAGAGAATCAGCAATGACTTTAATCTCACGTAAATAACCATCCATAGACTGAGATTCAGTCTTTTTAATGTGAGACAATCGACCCTTCAATTCCATAGAACGAGCCATACTTGCATGCATAAATCGAGATTGTAACTGATTCCAAATATCCACAGAAGTGTGCAAATCATGAACATCAACAAAAACATTGCGAGACAAAGTAGCAAAAATCCATGATTTGACTTGTTGATCAACACGAAGATATTCATAGAAGTGCACATTAGGAACGGAATTACCATGTTCATCAATTACAGTAGCAGAAGGAATAGAACCAGAACCATCAACAAAACCAAGTAATTGATGCGAAACTAGCAAGCAAGTAAGTTGCGTTTTCCATAGAAGATAATCCTCAGGAGAAGAGAGAATCATGGTTACCAGATTCGTGAGATTAGGGGCAGACAACTGTGGGAGACTAAAAACCGGCGACGACGCGAGAGATGTAGATGCCGTGGGGATTCCCATTGAATTGATCTGCAAGACCGGTTGTTGAAAACCTGGCGTAAAACGAGGAGAAGACCTCGTGGGAGTGTTGTACTGCGGCAAGGTGGACGGCACACCAAAAAGGGTGTTGGGCACCGTCGGCTGCGGGGAAGAGAAGCCGGCAGCAAAGGCCGTGGAGGGCAGCACCTGCGGTTGTGAATAAACGGCAGTGAGGGCCATGGATGGTAGCATGCTAACCGAAGGGTGGCTCGTGCGTGAGGCCTGCGACACAGAGGAAGCAGGGGCAGCGAAAGAGGAGGCCGAGGAGGCGTCCATGGTGGTTGAGGAGAAACCGAACATGGAGGAGGAAGATAGGGGAAAAAAATTAATTTTAACCTAGGCTCTTGATACCATGTACAAGTGTGGAGAATAATTGTGTTAACCTGATTAGGTTAACCCTGGCATTATATATATATATATATATATATATATATATATATATATATATATATATATATATATATATATATATATATATATAGTATTACAATACATACCTAATACGATTAGAATTCCTTTCTATCTGGTGTACATACAATATTACACTAATAGAACTGGACTGAACTAAACTGAATTAAATTATAACTAATAGTAATGATAAAAATTTAGGAACCGAACCGAACCCGAATTGAACGGGCGGGCGAATCGAACCGAATTGAATTGAATTGAACTGAATTCAACTGAAAATAAGCTGGGGGGAACAGACCCTAAAACACTGCACCCTTATTTCGAAGGCAACCTTCTTTAGCTGAGGTTAATTGAAATCTTTTGCACCGCCGGGGAAATCCACAAAACAATGATAACAAGGTAAATAATGAACTTCCTCAAAAAACCCTAATCTTTTTCTTCTAGTTTGGGGCTGCCATCATCCTTTCGATGGTGGTAAGCCCCCAATCTTCTTTTTTCTTCTACTTTTCATTGTTTTTGTTATTAATAATCTTCCATTCTCTCTCTTTTTGAGAGTTTTCTACCCAATTTTTGGGTTCTTTCTTTCTTTCTTTTCACAGGAGTTTGGAGTTTAGTTTTATTTTCTCCCCACGTGGAAGTTTAAAAATTGGTATGAGAAATTGTTTCTATTGGTTGAAGTTCAAGACCATCAACATCGAAGTATTGGAAATTCGGATGCGGTCAACATGGTTAAATCAAGAATTTTCTTCCCCAAACTATGTCAGAATGATAGACTTTCCCATCAATAGCTGCGTGATTCAGCAAATACAAGGGGGTTGCGCTGTATTGCTCGATTTGGTTCATTGTAGTTTCTTCGAAGACGAATTTGATTTGATCTTGTCTGATTATATCTTATTTTTCTTTAATACTTATTGTAGATGCTGTTTGGCCTTCGATTAATGAAATTTCTACTCTCTTAAAAAAAAGGTAAATAATGAACTTGCAATGTATTATTCTACCTTTTTTTATTCGATGTAATAATAAACCCGCTAATAAATTGCCACATGCATGTCACAATGTAGTGTACCAAGGACCCTTGGGTCCAATGGTATAGATTCCTATCTCCCACATGGGAGACCAAGGTTCAAATCTTAGTGGAAGCAAAATTTCAATATTGTTGGGGGGAAAGGGGGGTTTGGGGCTTGTTGGGCGCCCGGGTGAGTGGCGCATGCGAGGCATCCTAGAGGAAATTCATCTTACCACGGGTTCCCGAAAGGGAGCCAAAAAAAATGTCACAATGTAGTGTATACTTATTCACAATTACATCAATTAATGTCCTTGATTGCCACATTACGTGAGCATTGAGCTAAATATGTTGATCAAACATCAAATTTCATGAAATGCCAAAGATCAGTGCGTGAAATTGAAAATTAAACAATTACATAATTGTGTTTTCAAGATACAAGACAAGAACAATTGTAGGTTGATCAAACATCAAATTTCATGAAATGCCAAAGATCAGTGCGTGAAGTTGAAAAATTAAACAATTACATAATTGTGTTTTCAAGATATAAGACAAGAACAATTGCACATACGTTATTGTATTCGATCACATCAATCAGTCCACGTATGATTGGCATCATTATATGCAAAGATAAGATTGATTGTGAATTTAATACTATGCTTTAGCTTTTTCATTTTTTTTTTTTGGAGGAGTGGATGTCCAAAATGAAAATAACCAAATTAAAGAAGCAATAATCCACGATACCTTTGGTGTGAATTATATTTGATTATTACGTTGATATACTATTATTGTTATGTGTGCTGTCGTAAAATCAATTCATGTCTACCAAGCTTAGATAGTACTCCTATATGAATGGAACATTAGAAATGGTCTAGATTCTTTTGAAAATGCATCTATTCCTTTTTACATCCAACTCTAGCCTATGAGGCTAGTGCTCCTGATTAATTCATGTTTGATGGTTCTTGTAGTTGTTGAGAGGAGTTTATGATAAAGATGTTGTCGATGTTTGTACCTACAATACAGGTAAGAATTAAGGAGTGAAATATAGTAAGCCATTTCATCTTTCACTTAAATGCCTCTTTATTCATCTAAATACATTTAACTATTGATCCAATATAATTTTGATGATGACAAACTAAAATAATCTTTCACTTAAAGATGTTATCGATGTTTTGATGATGACAAATTAATTAGGTTTTATGAGCTAGTTTTGTGTGTGTAAAGTTTATTTATTGGTGCCTAATGAAGGAATTGAAGTTCCTAGTAGAAATTCTAAGAACTAGAATTTATTTAGTTGAAACTCCATTAAAGAAAGGAGAAGCTCATGAGGGCGTACTCCACACGAGAAGATGTTTACTAATATGAGTTTATAATTAGGCATTGTGTAAAGAAACAAATGTTTGATTGGAAATAAGGAACTGAAATGTTCATTGATCAAGGAAATGAGTTGTTCTTCGAGTCAAGAAAATAAAATTGTAAATTTGATTCTAAGGAAGAGTGTTTTAAAAGAAAAAGTAAAACCGAATATAATATAATCAACTGACTGACAACGTGATTTTACGAATAGATTAGTGGTTAAGTTGTTGAGTAATTAAGTTTAGGAAATAAAATATAAATTAGAGTCTTTCTAGAAAAGTAAGTTTAATTCGATTAAGACTCTAGGAGTCTTAAAATTAAATAAGGTAAAATAATAAATTATATTAACCACGTTTAATAATATTGTTGAACGTTCAGTCAATTATGGTTATTAATTATAATGATCCGTTGTTCCTTAATGCTCACTTGTTCCTCAAGTCAGGAAACAATATATATTTAGTGGCGGTCCTAATTTGTAGGAGTTATGCCTAGTAATTAGGAGTATTCTATGTAACTTGGCTCTATAAAAAGAATGGTTAATCATTAGTTGAGGAGTGTATGGCTCTAGTGGTAAAGGCTTCAAAATATAATATATTGTATTCCACGTATGAATCGGTTCTACCATGGTTTAAAAGTTATCGGTCATTCGAAAGCTCCTATTTATTAGAATTTGTTTATCAAACGTCTATAGTTGAGAATAGGTTAAAGGTTTTGACTTTTGAGTGAACTCTTGTATTTGGTTCAAAAGGGTTTAAATGAACTCTTATATTGGGGTGAGAACTTGAGCGAGTTCTTGTTGTTTATGAGAAGCTTTGAGTGAAGCTGAGAGAAAAGGGAGAAGGCTTTAACTGAAGCCACGAGTAAACAAACAATTTTGGGAAATGTTGTTGGTTTAAAAGGGTTTAACTGAATTCTATTATTGGAGTGAGAACTTGATTGAGTTCTTGTTGTGTAAGGGAAGCTTTCAGTGAAGTTGAGAGAAAGGAGAGAAGGATTATATTTTAGTGCAGCCACGAGTTGAGCAACAATTTTGGAAACTATTGTTGGGTTTTGTGTTTGGAGAAGAACACTATAGGTGACTAAAGTGTAATAGGTTGTAGTTAGAAGTTGACTTGTTATCAGTGAAGTTTTGAGTCTAAATTCCCTTATGGTCGAGGTTTTAATTCCTATTGGGTCTAGGAATGTTTTCCAGGTAAAATTCTATTGTGTCTTCATATTATTCCTTTTATTGTTTTTATAGTTAAGTAGAAAGTTATATAGTGTTTCATAAAAATTAAAGCATTGTTCTAATTTATTGATCGGTCTTGAGAAATGGTATTAATCAAGTTAGCATTGGATCTTAATATTCAGAAATCCTAATCGAAAGGGACACCTTGATTATTGGTTCAATAATTTAGAGGATTCTACTTGTAAAGTGTTATACGTTAAGTCATTAAGGGTTTGTATACATTCTTTTCAATTTATTTTCACTTAATTTAAAAAATAAATAAAAAAGTTTAGATTTTTTTTTTTGAAACTTAATAAAGATAAGTTGAAGGGAGCCGAATCTAATGGTCTCATTGGGTGAGACCGTGAGAGTTCTCCCTTTATCGTATTATACTATTGTTTTCTTATACTAGTTTGAGATAATACGTTAAGATAATGCTAGTATGAAGGAATCAGAATAAAAATATTCTATATATTGCAAATGGCATAAGTTGAAATATACTCATTTTACTTTTTTTTTTTTTTTTTTTGAGGAGTACTCATTTTACTTATTAAAAGAATAACTATGCATAATGCACGACTGTCTTAATTTTTTTGAATATTTATTAAGGGAATAAATTCTTCTATAGGAGGTCCATTATTTTAACTGAAATCTTAACTTATTCCTAAACTAGTTTTGAAGCTCGTGCGTTGCACGGATTGTTGTTTATTTTACTTTTTTGCAAATTTTTTGTTGACATTGTTGATTTTGGGTTGCTGTAAAATGAGATTTTTCAACACCATTGTATTTACATACATCCTCCATTCTTTTGCTATTGCAACAATTACCACTTCGGGTAATTTCTTCTATTGGTACCACTCCACTTTTGATAAAAAAAACAACTACAGTTGACAATATTGCCTTTATTTTATGTTAATAAAACCATCATTAATTACTCAAATTGCCTCATAATATTGCGTTTACTTTATTAAGGATTTACTTATCCCCTCCTTTAGTTAACTAAAAGGGTACCTCTATGCTAAACTACCCATTTTTTCATTTCCTTAAATACCATGTCCAAACCCATTGTTGCAGTAGAAAAAGAACGGAAAGTATTTGTCATTATACTCTAATTTCTAAGTTTGTTACTGCGATATATAAATTTTACATTTTTTAATATTCAATTGAATATTGTAGCTTAGTCTATTATTAAATGGTATCTCAATAATTGGTATGACTAACAATAGCTAACATAGTTTTAACATGAAGAATACCCGAATGATACTTGAAAAGAGTAGAGGGTAATAATTTAATAGATGTAGGACAGAAAGAATAAAGAAAGACATGAGTGTCATCCACAACTTTTAATATAGTATAATAATTTACATTCAATTCACATAGTATAACAATTTAGGTTATTTATTCAAAATTAGATTGTAATCTTCACTTATCCAAAACACCTTATATGTATTTATATCTGTGTTGAACGTTATTTAAAAAAAATGAATGACATGGCATGCTTAGATGTAGTTCTCTATAATATTCAAGGTTGTTTTTTTAAATCAAACTCAAATTTTTTCATCATCCAAAACTCTAACATATATGTGACTTTATCGCTGTATATTTTAGTTTTTGTTAGCTGTAACAACAAAGTTTTCTTAATAAATTTTGTTGCAATACTAAATTGTTTAGTTGAGTAAGGCCGAGGTTTTGAAAGATAATATTTTTAATACATTTATTGTTGTTTATCTCTTTTTTAAAATTTTTTGTAAAATTGTTGATTTTGTGTTGCTTTAAAATTAGATTTAGCAAAACATTGTATTTAGCCAAAAGTGAAATTGTTGCAAGAGATGCGAACTATCCAAAGTTGTAGTTGTTGCAATAAAAAAAGAAAGGAGGAAATATATTCAATGGAAACTACATAATTGGTAATTGTTGCAATAGAAAAAGAACGCATGAAGTACATTCAACGGAAACTATAGACTTTGTAATAGTTGCAATAGAAAAAGAATGCAGAAGTATATTTGATGGAAACTATAAATTTTTGGTTGTGTGTAGACTTGGTTATTAGACATGGTAGGCCAACGGCTATAGATTTCTTTTAAAACAATTAAAAATTAAAAAAAATGACATGGCATGCTTAGATGGAGCTGTCTATAATATTCTAAGGTTGTTTTTTAAAATCAAACTCTAATTTTTTCATCATCTAAAATTCTAATATATATGTAACTTTATCGCTATAGATTTTAGTTTTTGTTGTAACAATAAAGTTTCCTTAATAAATTTTGTTGTAATACTAAATTGTTTTGGTTCAATTGAGTAAGGCTGAGTTTTTGAAAGATAATATGTTTAATCCTGTAGAACAGACCTATGATAAAATGCTATAATCACATATAATACATTATACTCATAGCTATTATTATATTTATCTAAAAGAAAGACTAAATAATGCCTTACCATTCATACCATTCATCTAATTAAATATATATTCATAAGTTGTAAAACTCTATCGTAAATGGATCTTATTTTGAAGCATATTTCAAGAACTCTTCAATGGTAAAAAATTATAATGTTTTGAATTACGTAGCAAAAGTTATATTCAATTTACATAATATAATAATTTAAGTTGTTTATTCAAAACGAAACTCTACTTTCACCCTATCCAAAACTCATTTTATGTATTTAAATATATCTAGAACTCTATTTTTTAAAATATTTAAAATAAAAATTAATGACATGGCAATCCTACATGGCCCTTTCTATTTCATAAGTTGTAGAACTATATTGTAAATGAATCTTATTTCGGAGCATATTTCGAGCACTATCCAATGGTACAAAAATTATACGGTTTTTTCACCATATACCCCTGACAAATTTCTTTTTGCACCGTATACCTTCGCAAGTTTCCAAATTCACCATATACCCTTGACGTTTTAAAAAATACATCAACTTGCCCTTATGACTAACGGTGTTAGACTTCCGTTAGTCATTATGCCCTAATCCCCCCTAACCCTAATTAACTAACCTAAACCTAAGTCAAACCTTAACCTTAACTCCCTAATCTAATACCCTAACCCTAACCCTAACCCTACCCACCACCCACCCCCACCCCTACCCCTAGCCACCCACCGCCCCACCACCCGCCCCCCCTCCCCCACCCCCCACCCCTAGCCACTCACTTGCCCCACCACCCGGCCCCCTCTCCACCCTCCGCCGCCAGTCCCCCCTCCCCTCCCCTTCCCCGTGAGCCGCTCCGCCCCTCCCCTCCCCATCCCTGCAGTCGCGCCACCCCCTCCCTCCCCCTTCCTCTGCGAGTCGTGTAGCCCATCCATCCCCTTCCCCGCAAACGCCGCCCCCTCCTCCCCCCTTCCCCGCAAACGCCGCCCAACCCCATCCCCTCCCCTTCCTCTCGCGCACCCCCGAAACCCCTACGGTCGATTATTTTTTTCATTTCGGGGAAGGGGAGGCGAGGGGGCGGGCAGCGTTTGCGTGGGAAGGGAGGGAGTGGGGGGCGGCGCTTTGGGGAAGGGGAGAGGATGGGCTACGCGACTAAGCAGGGAAGGGAGGGAGGGGGTGGCGACCGGCGGGGAAGGGAGGAGGGGGGGGCGACCGGCGTGGAAGAGGTGGGGGGGATGGGTGGTGGGTGGTGGGTGGTGGGGGAAGGGGTGGGTGGGGGAAGGGGGGGGGTGGGGGGGTGGTGGGTGGGTGGCTAGGGTTAGGGTTAAGGTTAAGGTATTAGATTAGGGGTTAGGGTTAGAGTTAGGTTTAGTTTAGGTTAGTTAATTAGGGTTAGAGGGGGAATTAGGGGTTAATGACTAACGGTGTTAGACTTCCGTTAGTCATAAGGGTAGGTTGATGTATTTCTTAAAACGTCGAGGGTATATGGTGAATTTGGAAACTCGAAAGGGTATATGGTGCAAAAAAAAATTTGTGAGGGTACGTAGCAAAAGTTATACACAGTTTACCTAATATAATTATTTGGGTTGTTCATTCAAAACCAAAATCTAATTTTCGCTTATCCAAAACTCCTTATATGTATTTAAATCTTTGTAGAACTCTAATTTTTTTAAAAAAATAAAAATAATAATTAATGACATGGCAATCCTACGTGGCGCGCTCTATGACCAAGAAATCTTGAGGAGCTCCCTATGCTCCCGAAAAGTTCTTCCTTTATATATATACTAGTATTCTTTTAGATGACCTAATTTTGCTAATATTTAGATTAGACTAGAAAATTTTAAATTTTTACATACAATGATAATTAAAATATAAAAATACAAATTTAGCATCTCACAACAATAATCACAATGGAACCAATTAATTTTAAGCATACTCGAGCACTACTCCAACTCCACCCTTTCAAGCTTGACGTGAGCAGCGTATTTTGATGGCTTTGTATCTTTCCAAGTGGAGACCTTCATAATTTGATTCTGTGATATAATTGTTCCCAATGACGAATTGCTGGAAAAACCTAAACCGTCATGGATCCATATTATCTTCCAAATTATTAACACCCTAAAAACAAGAAAACTTAGATAAAGAGGATAAGCAATCCATCAGGGAGGGGCTGAAAAACTTTGAAAGATAGAGAAAACAAAACAAAAGAAAGCAATAAAGAAGATAATAACCCTAAAAACTAGAGAAAAGGGTCGAAAATAGTCTAATCTCCAAAGAAATTAGACTATTTTCAGCCTAGGAGGCCAAGAAAATTAAAAACCCTAGAAAGAGAATTGGAGAAGGAAAGGAGGAGGCTAGGTTGGATATGATTATTTTAAGATTTTAATTAAATACTATATGTAAATTAAACCCAAATAATAAATTATAAACATTTATTTTATGTATGTACTCCCTCTATTATTTTTTGTTCTTCCTATTTTTTTTTTAGTTTTTAAGAATGAATTTTGACAATATATTCTTTTATTATCTATTAGTATAAGCCTGAAAAAAGAAAACTACTTTTATGAAAGTACGATTATAGACAAATCGGTGAATAATATAATTTGAACATATCCAGAGCTCACCCCAAAAAGAAAATAAATTTGAAGCCATGTTTGTGTCACACTAGATTGATTGAATGATTTGTGATAAACCTTCTCGTTAAACGTGACACAATACATATACACAAAGTATTGAGATCTCAAGACAAAAGGAAACTATCTAAACTTCCTAAAAGATAAAGATTACATATTTACCAAAGAATATCCCAACACCCCCCCTCAAGTTGGAGCATGGGGATCTAAAATGCGCAACTTGCGAAGAAGTAGATCAAACTGAGTCTTGCCAAGAGCTTTAGTGAAGATGTCAGCCAACTGAGCGGTGGTAGGAACATAGGAGGGAGCAATGAGACCGTCAATGATAGCATCACGCACAAAATGGCAATCTACCTCAATATGTTTTGTGCGCTCATGAAAAACAGGATTGTTAGCGAGATGTAAAGCTGACTGACTATCACAAAAGAGATGAATAGCTTTAGGATGATGGACACCCATGCTAAGGAGCACACCTTTGAGTCACTTAAGCTCACAAGTAATAGCTGCCATGGAATGGTACTCGGCCTCAGCAGAAGAACGAGAGACGGTGGGTTGTCTCTTGGTCTTTCAAGAGATAGGAGAATGACCATGAAAGACAAGCCAACCTGTGAGAGAGCGCCGAGTGATGGTGTAGGCAGTCCAATCAGCATCACACCATCCCTGTAATGACAGATCACTATCAGCACGAAGAAGGATACCCTGGCCAGGAGTGCCTTTAAGATAACGAACAACACGTAAGGCAGCCTCAAGATGCTCCTGACGGGGGGCCTGCATAAACTGGGACAGAATATGTACTGAATAAGCTAGGTCAGGCCGAGTGACAGCAAAATAGATCAAACGACCTACAAGGCGACGATAACGCTCAGGATCATCTATAAGATCGCCTGAAGCAAGACCAAGCCGATGATGCTGCTCAATGGGAGAATTGGAAGGTTTAGCACCTAACATGCCTGCTTCAGCAACAATATCCAAGACGTACTTGCGCTGACAAAGAAAGAGACCTGAAGAACTCCGTGCAACCTCAATGCCAAGAAAATATCGCAAAGGACCGAGGTCCTTCATACGGAAATAATCACTCAGATAGGCTTTGAAAGCTTGTAAAGCAGGAGAATCATTCCCTGCGATAATGAGATCATCAACATAGACAAGAACATTGATCTGAGTAGTACCCCTGGTGTAGGTAAAGAGAAAGTAGTCTGAATAAGACTGCAGAAAACCATAGTGACGAAGAGCAGTAACAAGCTTAGCAAACCAACAACGAGGAGCTTGTTTCAAACCATATAAAGACTTGCGCAGACGACACACAAGATTAGGATCAGAAGCACCAAAATCGGGAGGGAGTTTCATATAAACTTCGTCCTCCAGATCACCATGCAAGAAAGCATTTTGGACATCCATTTGATGAAGTTCCCAATGCTTAGAAGCAGCAATAGCGAGAAAAGCCCGAACAGTGACCATTTTAGCCACAGGAGCAAAAGTCTCAGTATAATCTATACCTTCCTGCTGATGATTGCCAAGAACGACCAAGCGAGATTTGCGTCTGTCAAGGAGACCATTGGAATCATATTTATTTCGGTAGACCCACTGGCTTCCTAATGCTCGCTTGCCAGGAGGAAGATATTGCATGGTCCAAGTGCCATTATTCTCAAGGGCAGTAATTTCTTCCTGCATAGATTTCCGCCACTGCTCGTCTCTCATGGCCTCCTTAAAAGACCCGGGTTCGAAGTAGAAGTAATAGCGAGAAGAAAAGCACGATAATTTGCAGAAAAACTATCACAATTGATATAATGTGCAATAGGATAAGGAGTACCTGAGGAGTGATGAGAACTAGAGGAAGCGAGGGATGGACTTGGAACTTTGACAGTATGTGTAACATAATCACGCAATAGAACAGATGGCACTTTGGTGCGTAAACCACGACCGAGAGTAGAAGAAGCATCATTAGTATCATTGCTGACCGAAGAATCAGCCCCATGCGGCTGACCAGAAGAAACAGGTCCATCAGACGCGGCTAAAGAATCAGGCCCAGAAGGGGGAAGTAAGGAGGAATGAGGTTCGGGCCCAGGTGGAGAAGTGTTGGGCGAATCAGTTGGAGCGGAAGCTGGGATGGGCCGAGTGGGAGGGGGTAGGGTCTGTTTGGGCCGGTTGTGTAATAGGGAGAGAGGAGAGAGGTCGGGAAGTGGATTGTGGGTTTGGGCGTGTGTGAGGAAGAGTGTTTTATGGGTGGACCGAAGGTGGGGAGAAGGCGTGGACTGGATCAGGAGTGTTTTGAGGAGGGGGATAGGTTCATTTGTTGTGGTGAGAGAAGTGGAATCAATAAAGGCAAAATCATCATCAACATCCATAGTCATATCAACAATATCCTCCGGAACAATATTCACACTTCCCGGAGTACCAAATGGATACACATCCTCAAAAAATTTCACATCCCTAGAAATGAAAAAATCCTTCTTCTCAAGATAAAAAAGACGCCACCCCTTTTTACCAAAAGGATATCCCACAAAGATGCATTTTCTACTTCTTACTAGTAGAATAAATGTTTATTGCTGCGGTCATTAAGTGGCCTATTACGGCGGTTTTGGCCGCGCAGCAATTAAAGGCGCAGCAATTAAAGGCGCAGCAATAGGTAATTAACCTATTACTGCGGTTTTTGACCGCAGCAATAGATAGACCTATTGCTGCGGTTTCTAGCCAAAACCGCAGCAATAGGATTATTTTTTATTAAAAAATATAACGTATTGCTGTGGTTTTGGATAGGAACCGCAAAGGTAGGCCTATTCTTTGCGGTTGTTGACCAAAACCGCAAAGAATAAAGGGACCGGTGAAAGTAAAAAAAAAAATTTGCATTTTACCATCAAATTTGAAAGAAAAAAGATGTAGGAAAAAAATAAAACACGAGCTAATGATAAAAACATATTTTTTATATTAACATATCATATACACAAAATCGAACAGATAAAAAAAATATAAAATACATGAAAATTAAAAATCAGAAACCCTAACATCATATTGATTCTAAACAAAATAAAAATGAAAAAAATCCCAAAAAAAAATTACAACCTAAAATTACAACCACCCATTAACAAAAAATCACGAAAATAAAAAACTATTGCGAAAATAAAATAAGATACGGCAAAGATTAACGAAGAAATAGCGAGAAAGCTCGAGCTGCAACAATGCGAAACTCGAAATTCAGCAACAATGGCGAAATCTCCTCTTCGTTATTATCTTCAAAAAAAATAAAAAAAAAAAGTTAAAAAAAACGAAACAATCAAGCGAATTAGAAACCCAAACCACCAAAATTTGTGGCGGAGGGACACATATGTAAATGATATATTAGAGATATATGGAAAGTATAGAATTAGAAGCACAGTGATAAAATTTTGTTGTAATTTTGTAATGGAATTACACTATTTTCGACTTAACTATACAAGATAGAGTTCAGATTCAAGTAAAGCATGCTAAATAATTTTACCAAGTACAATCTTCTCATAATATCTACAAATTGAACTGACTATTATATGTTACTTTCACTTGCATTATAGCTTAGCATTTTATGATTTAGTCCAAGGAAAAGTACACAAAAGGATAGTCATACCCTTTTGACATGTTTACACTGGCTGTGTGCATATATAGGTACATGGATTCAGGAGCAATATTTCATGGAAACTCACCTACTGAACTCATTGAAACTTTCACAGAATTTATAGGAAGACCTCCTGAACTTCCTCATTGGATTATATCAGGGGTCGTCGTTGGAATGCAGAGAGGCACCGAGATTTCCAATCAAGCGAATCACTCTCTTCTTCATCCAACTCACTCGATTTCATGGAGGAAGGCAAATTCGCCGATTCGACTCACTCGGTTCCGTTAGACGAAGTTGCACTGATTAATCGGGAAGAAGATCTTGAATAAGGAGGTAAAAAGTCGCCGGAAATTTTCGCCGGACAAAGCGCAAATGGATCGCCGAAATGAGGAAGGCAAGCTTGGTGAAATGAGAGAAGAGGAGAGAGAAAGGAAGAGTGAAGTGAGAGAGGAGCAGATCTGAAGAAGATGAAGGAGGAGAGAGAAAGGAAGAGTGAAGTGAGAGAGGAGCATATCTGAAGAAGATGATGGAGGAGAGAGAAAGGAATGAAAACGGCTGGTGACATGAGAAATGAGTGAAATATATTGCTGCGGTTCTTGTTAGAAGTCTATTGCTGCGGTTTTATATAAGAACCGCAGCAATAGGTTCAAATATTATTTTTTTAATATTATTTTAATATATTGCTGCGGTTCTTGTTAGAAACCGCAGCAATATGTCTGGTTAAATATTTTTTTCCGTTGAAACCATATTGCTGCGGTTTTCGACCGAAACCGCAGCAATATAGTTATTTTATATTTTACCTTTTCTTTTTACGTGATATATTGCTGCGTATGGGTAAAACCGCAGCAATAAGCAATTATTCTACTAGTGTCTCTTTGCAAATTTGTCACCATGAGTGTTATGATTATGAGCAAAACACAATGACCCAAACACCTTAATAGGATCATAAGACGGAGGCTTGCCCTTTAGACATTCAAAAGGAGTTTTATTTTGCAACAAGGGGGTAGGAGTGCGATTAATCAAATGAGCTGCAGCAAGAACGCACTCACCCCAAAAATAGATAGGGAGATGGGATTGAAAACGCAAGGCACGTGCGACATTCAAAATATGTCGGTGTTTTCGTTCAACTTTGCCATTTTGTTGAGGAGTGTGAACACAAGAAGTTTGGAAAAAGACACCCGTAGCAACAAAATAATCTCGAAGGCAGTTAAACTCAGTTCTATTATCACTTTGCACTATTTTTATGGTTTGAGAATATTGTCGGTCAACCATAGCAATAAAGGACATAAACATGCTAAACACCTCAGTTTTATCAACCAACAAATAAGTCCATACGGCACGGGAAAAATCATCCACTATGGTTAAAAAATAGCGAGCACCACAAGAAGAAACATGTCTATATGGACCCCATAAATCACAATGAACTTTCTCAAAGATGCGAGTAGTTTTGTTGTCACTAATAGGAAACTGATCCCTAGGGTGCTGTGCATAAAAACAAATGTCACAAGCTTTATTGAAACTACCCTTAAAATGACTAACAGGAGGAAGTAACTTTACAACTTTTACGGACGGATGCCCCATACGACGGTGCCATAAATCCAACACTGAAGCTTCACCCGAAACAGAGAGATGTTGAATAGTATCCATGCTGCCAAAGTAATAAAGTTCATCCAGCTTAACCCCCGTTCCAATCAGCTCCATCAACGGGTCCTGCATATTACACATGTGAGAATCAAATTGGACAGTACAATGCAAACTATCACACAATTGAGAAATGGAGATTAAGTTGCAATGAAGTTGAGGTACATAAAGTACATTAAGGAGAGTAATAGCAGGAGATAATCGAACTGATCCTACTTGATTTGCAACAACGGTACTCCCATTAGGAAGCCCAACCGGACAGTTAGAAATAGCATGAACATCGAATAACCAAGTAAGATCACTAGGTAACATGGTGAGAAGCACCCAATATCAAGAATCCAAGAATGAACATCAAACTTACCGGTTAAGCGATTGTCAGGAATTTTTAAATTACCAAACATGCCGGCAAGGGCTTTCCATTGATCAGCGGTGAAAAGAGTGGAGGGAGTGGTGGAGCCACTCGATGAAGTCTCGGTGGGGCTGCCAATCACAGCAGCGTGGGCTCGGGCAGGAGGCCCTCGACCCCCGACCAAGAAGAAGACGCCCTCGGCCACGCCCACTTGCGTCCCCCCAATGAGGCGGATAGCCTATTAACTCAAAACAAGTCGCGACATCATGGCCCGACTTTTTACAGTGGGTACAGACCATGGTGCTGCGATCCGGACGCTCTCCACGCCCGCGACCTCGACTGGGCTCAGTCCGCACAGAAAAACTAACAGCCTCGGTGGGCTGAGATGTCACAGACTCGGCCGGTTGAGTGGCGAGTCGAACTCGCTCATCTTGGATGAGCATTTGATATACACGGTCTAATGAAGGAAGTTGTTCGAGAGCAAGAATTGCAGCCCTAGTTTGAGCATAATAAGGAGAATAGAGACCCATAAGAAATTGATGTACCTTGCGATTTTCATTGCGTTGGGCATGGCGTTCACCAGAATCACAAGAGGTGCAACACGTGCAAGTGATCAAAGGTTCGTGCCGCTGCAATTCCTCCCATAGAACGTGAAGATGAGAGTAGTATGTAGTGATCGTCATGGTTTTAGTTTGCTCGCATTTGGCTATGGAGGCATGAAGTTGATTGATGCGAGGGCCGTTGGCGACGGCATACCGAGTTTTAAGAGTGTCCCATAGACGACGCAAATCTTTGAACTTGGGAATAGAGGCCTTGACCTCCGGTGTGATGGTGTTCATCACCCACGAAATCAACATGGCTTGAAGTGCGGCCCAATCCGCAGGAGTACACGGGGAGGACGGCTTGATGACGCTGCCATCAAGGAAGCAGAACTTGCGTCGAGCTTCGAGTGCGTTTTGTAAGTCTGCTGCCCAATCATCATAGTTGGTGGCAGATAGACGAGTGGGGGTAAGGAAATCTCCAGGGCGGTCTTGCGGGCCGAGGAAGTAAGGGGACGAGGCATCGAGTTTGGGTGGCGGAGGAGGGTCGTTTGAGTCGTCGGCCATATTGACAGAGAGAATAAAACCCTAGACTGATACCATGTAGAGAAGCAGATTGATTGAATGATTTGTGATAAACCTTCTCATTAAACGTGACATAATACATATACACAAAGTATTGAGATCTCAAGACAAAAGGAAACTATCTAAACTTCCTAAAAGATAAAGATTACATATTTACCAAAGAATATCCCAACAGTTTATTATTACGTTCCTTAATTTACACATGCAATAGAATTTTCATGTTGTTTAAATAAAAATTGCATATGATTCACAAAGCACTTATCCTTTGTAGTTCTAATGTTCTACTCCCTCCGTCCCATATTATAGTGCTTGATTCCGTTTTTTCACGGGTATTAAGGTAAATAAAATCTAAGAAAAATGTAAAGAGTGTTTGTGTATTGAAAATAAATGTTATGGGGAAAAAGCTGATTTTAGGAGAGAGAATGATAATAAGTGGTGAAAGAAAGATTAAATACATTTGATTAATTCAACCCTGGGTTGAATAAACAAAGCAAAATACTATTTTCAAGAAGAAATAAATAATGGTGCAAGACAATTTTTGTAGGAAAATCATGAAAAGGTGTGAAATAAAAATAGAAACAAGAGTTATACTTTGGGACACTTTAAAAGGAAAGAAGCACTATAATATGGGACGGAGGGAGTATGAATGAATGAATGCCTTTTTCGTTTTCCTGTCAAAAACAAAAAACAAAGCACTTATCTTTAAAGCCAGGAGTACACCTGGCAGGGTATATTCACGTCAAATATGAAATGACTCCATCATGCACAAATTGTATAAGGAACCTGATGAACGCATAATATTTTTTTTTAAAAAAATGGAAAAGTAATTAAAGTTTGAACGCAATCATTTCCCTTGATAGTAAATTCCCAAAAGTCTTATGTCACTTATGAGTTCAAATAAAGGTGAGAAATAGTAGAAAAAGTAGAGGATCCATGCTTATAATACAAGTGTTGCAATTAACATGGGACAACCAGATATAAAAAGTGTTGCGATCAATATAGAAGGATAAGTTTACATTAAACCAAATTCTACATAAAAAACACAACATATTTATAAATTCCTTGTAGAAAGTTATATAAAAAAAACAAGGTGAAGGAGTATTTGAATAAGTGTTGGATCTCATCAACTAACTATTATGATTTTGTGATAGTATAATTGTAGATGATCCATTTTGAGATATATTTGTTATATTGACTGATAATAATAATAATAATAAAAAGTCGTAAGTTTGTCGAAATCTCTCCACAAAGTTTTGCTATCATCTTGTTATGTAGTCATATAAATATGATGAGCCTTAAGTCAACATGTACAAGATTTTACCAGCTAAGTTAGAAATTGACTACAGTTAGATCTCAAATATGACAATAAGCACATCGCATATGCTACAACCTGAAGATATACTACTTTTACCAAGTGATAGAGTTCAGCTCTGCTAACATAGATAATGACTCGCTTGATTAGCACCTCTAACCGTGATTACGACGACCAATATATCTTTTGCAACGTATCAAATAAAAAATTGTGACTACTTGGAAAGTCTCTAAATAGTCATAGTTGTTGTTATAAATGGGAAGATAGTGAAAGTCATGAAAGTTGAGTCATATTAAATTTTTCTTATTTAAAGAAAAGAATGAATGAAGAGAAAACCGGTCTTCATGTGAATGAGAGAAACCATTTCTATCAGTGGAGTTTGAAATTGAGGGTTTTGGAAGTAGAATAGCCAACTTCTATATCACTATAGTAGTAGTATGGGCAGAGCATGGGATGATTATCATCATCTATAGATCACGTGTCTTACTCTTGCATGTTTTGTACCTTGTCTGTGTATGGTGTTATATATGAAGATTTTAGTTGTAGTCTTGTAGATTAATGTTGACCTCGTGTCAATTATATTCATCTGCCTTATAGTTAGACCTGGTTATTGGACGGGGTAGTCCAATGACTAAAAGGTTAGGGTCAAATATATAGGGCTTTTACTGGACAAGGCTTTATTGGACAGAGTCGTTATTGGACAGGGCCGTTATTGGGCCAATAAAAAAAACCCAATAATTTTGAAAAATAAAATAGATTTTTTATAAAATATTACATGTACGGATTCGTATTCATTTATACTCACTTTTGGCTGTCTTTGTTCCTTGTTTTTCTTGTCCGTTTACCGACCCGACCATTATCGACCCGCTACTTGTTTGGCCCGACTCGCTATCGGTCCTCTATGATGCAACCCTCTTAAGACCTGACCGCACCGACTCTGACCCGACCCGCCTAATAACCAGGTCTACTTGTAGTACTAATAATCTAATAATGCCAATTAACCTAAATCATCTTTTAGGAGATGCAATGGGTAAGATACTATAAAGAACCCTAATTTGGTTTTGGATTCACCATAATTCACTACTCAAGTATGTTGTCAAGGAATTAAACTTGCGATTATAAAAAGGATGAACAAATTAGTATTGTACAAAGATAAATTAATCAAGGGAAATTTCCTGAGGTACCCTTGAGGTTTGGCATAATTCTCAAAGTATCCTTATTGAATTTTAAAGTTCAAAGATTAAGTTTCAAGGTAACTCGGGAAATTAATGCACATGAATTTCCGTCTATGATAAGGGTATTTTGAGCAATGTGTCAAACCTTAGGGGAATCTAAGGGATTCTCAAAGTAAGAGGGTTATTTTGAGAATTACGCCAAATCTAAGAAGTACCACAAGAAATTTCTCATTAATCAAAAGTGGTTCTAAATTCAATCATATTCAAAAATCACATTGTTTAAAAGAAAAATTTAAAACTATCGAAAGGTTTGATATAAAGAAACTGATGATTCATAAAAATTTTGACATGAGAAAGTACGATTAAACACAGCTTTTGATCGAGGTTATAGAGAGGCGTTTGAAAAGAAAATTTATTGTCTGTCTCTTTTATTACCCAATGTTTACTCAAACTTAATAGAAAACTATATACATATTTTACATTTATCATAAAACACAAACTTTTGTATAAGGCAGGCCATACCTTCAACAAATGGTGTGGCCACCTAATAAAAGGCCCAAGCTAGGCCTTATAATGAAGCCCGCCTCCCTAAAAAAAGCCCAAGCGCGTATATGTTTTCAGAGGGGTTACTTTTCGTAATAAGGGTTACTTTTGAATCCGTTTTCAGAGGGGTTACTTTTTGTGACAGGGGTTACTTTTGTTGAATCTAGGTTTTTTTTTCTTCTAATTTTTAGGCGTTACTTTTAGTGAAACTAGGGGTTACTTTTTTGAATACTAAGGGGTTACTTTACTGAAACTAGAGATTACTTTTTGTAATGCTAAGGGTTACTTTTACTGAAAGTTTGGGTTACGTTTTGTAATTATAAGGGGTTACTTCTACAGTAAATAGGGGTTACTTTTTGTAATGATAAGGGGTTACTTTTGTAATTATAAGGGGTTACTTCAACTGAAACTAGGAGTTACTTTTGTAATTATAAAGGGTTACTTTTACTGAAATTAGAGGTTACTTTTACTAAAAGTAGGGGTTACTTCTTACGCCATAACCACCACCACCTTCATCATCCTCCTTTTCTCTCTCCTCACCTCCACCGTTGATTCTACCTCCATAATCCTCGATCATCGTCGTTCACCTCTTCTCTTCTACAAGGGGTGGGAAAAAGGAGGAGAGGGAAGATTACATAATCAAACACCACCTTCCTCACCGACCACCACACCAACTACCACCTTCACTACCGACAACCACACCAACCACCACCTTCACCACCGACAACCACACCAACCCATAAATTCGAACCCCAAAATCAGAAAATCAAATCCCAAACCCATAAATTCGAAAAAATCCAGCAACACTTCCATGACAAACAACTAGAGGAGAGAGAGAGAAATCGGATCAAAGACCGAGCAAACAACCACGGCTTGCACGACGAAGATTCGCCTTGAAAATCGTGAATCGGAGATCGTGTTCTTCCTAAGACGAGCCCTTTCTCCGCTTTGATCGGATAAACAACCTAATTTGTGGGTATCGGAGATATGATTTTAAGAGAGAAGTTTCAATTTGGCGCACCCATGGCACGAGACCACCGCCTTCTCCGTTGGAGTAGAATTGAGATCTAAACAAGGCGCGAATTGGTGGTGATCGGAGAGAGAGGAGTGGCTGCGATTGCGATTGCGTCGCCACCATGGATGACGTCGTTGTTGACGCAGATGACGTCGAAGATTGAGTTTGCGATGATGATGATGAAGAAGAAGAAGTCGAAGATTTGAGGGAGGAAGGAGGAAGAAGGAACGAAGGAGATGGGGATGATGCGCGCAGCCGCACGGTTTCCCTTCCGTGTGGCCTGCGTTACAGAAAACGGACTGATCATAAAATGGTTACATTTCTAACCCCGTATCTTATCCTAATTATGATATGATAACATTTCTAACCTAGAAAATCAAATATCTTATCTACATTCATCAATCACCTAAAATTATCACCAAAATTTGGTTTGTAGTCTTTTTCCATTTACCCTTATTATGAAAAAAGATAACAATTTTGAACGAACATATCCCAATCTCACAACTAAATTCTTTAATACCCTAAAAGCCAAAAAAATGGGTAAATCTTAATTCCAAAATAAGAAAAATAAAATCCATAAATAAAAACATTATTCGAAAATAAAAATAAAAATAAAGAGACGTACACGTGATGATGATGTATTCCTGCTAAAATCTCTCACTTACTTTCTCTCTCCTCTATAAAATCAGCACGAACCATGCCAACTCTTTTCACATCATTGTTTTCCTCTCATTCTTCTTCTTCTCCTAGTCTATTTTTCTACTGAAACCCACAAAATTCCTGCTTCTTTGGAAATAATATACATTTTCAAAAAAAAAAAAAACCCACAAAAATTAATTAATTAATATATTATTAGGGAGGAGTAAAGATGAGGAGGGCGATAATTAGCGCCACCAGAAGTGGTGGCGCACGGCGTTTTGTTGCATCTCAGGCGACGGCGAAAGCTGACGTCACCTTGCCGGAAAATGACGTCATCTTGACTCCTAAGATGCCGCCTTACGAATACACTCCGCCGCCGTATACCGGGCCTTCGGCTACCGAGATCCTTAACAAGCGCAAGGAGTTTCTTAGCCCTTCTATGTTTACCTTTTTTAATAATCCTGTAAGTTTTTTAATTAGTGAGGATATCTTTATTTTGAAACTTATTATTTGATCATCACTAATTTTTTTTAATTAAGTTGTGGTTTTATGGAGAAAAAAAAATTAATGCATGCATGTAGTCCTAGTTTTTTTGATTAAGTGATTATCAACCTACTCCTTTCGGTTTTTATTAGTTTACTCGTTTCACAGAGTTTTAGGAGAAATGATGTTGTGGGACATAGAAAGAAAGAAAATATTAATTTATGTTATGTTAAAGTTGAATGTGTGTATGATAGAAAGTTAGTGGTCCCATTCTAAAAATAGAAACAAAAGAAATGGGTAAACTAATAAGGGATATCCCAAAAAGTAATACGGGTAAACTAATGAAGATCGGAGGGAGTATTTAATTATTTTAGGTGTATGTTATGCTAGTGAATGATTTTCAATTGATTTTGTTTTTAAGTTATACTTTCTGTGTGTATGATGCACGACTGTGATCATTATGTAATTATCAAGTAGTGAAAATTTTAAAAAAGTGCGTATGTTGATTATATACATTGAGATAATCTATAATCTAACAAGTAACAACATCGTAACTACTAATACTTCCTCCGTTATTTTTTAATTGCAATATTTTGACTTTTCTACATTCATTAATGACACTGTGATCGTGCATAATGATTTATACACAAATGATAAACATAATCATATGTTATTAATGGCCAAAATTATGCCTCGACAGGTTAAAAAAAAAGAATGGAGGAAGTATTTGTTTTAATATATTAGCAAAAAGATTGAGGTCGAAGCTAGTACATGAATAGTGTAAAAATCATAATAATGCAACAGAAGAAGATTCGAGAAGTGTGAGTCATTATATTATTTTATTGAATGCATTTTGTATGTATTATTATTTTCTTTGATTGTAATCCTATCTCTATCAATAATAATCAATATGTAGAAATTATATGGAGATTCAACTTCTTTGAGATTACGCTAGTGAGTCAGCATTGTAAATGATTAGTGATTTGGATATCAGATTACTTTAAATTATCTTAAGAAATTACAAGTCTCAAACTAGTAAGCTCAAAATGCATTAGCCATTTTTGGATCTTGTGATACTTCCTTCGTTTCCCAATTGTTTGCCCCATTGGTAACTTACTAACTTGGTTGTTTTAAAAAAAAAAATTAACTCGGTGGAGTTAATAAAAGACAAAGTGGTGGGACCAAATATAGTGAATCCGAAGTAAAGTGGTGCTCCCTGTTAGCTTCAATCATATCTATTTTCTCTCTTTTTGTAATATTATATCTTCATGAATGGCGCAACTTATCGTCCTTCCTAAATTATGTGCCTAGAGCAAATAATGGTTGATGTATACTGTGAGGGAATATTTGCTTAAAGTAAAATTAAAATTTTGATTGTTAGGTGGTTATGGTTGTGCTTTCCTTTTTGGATTGACAATATCAATAATTGGCAAGTGATCGATCGCTTTGATCCTAGTTGCTTCACTTGCTTCTTCATAATCAAATATTGATTGTAACTGTTGACTAATATGAGAAAAATGTACGACCTGTTTCAATGCATATTTTCAATTTATTTATATGTGATGAAATATAATGTGGCCAAAGGTGTGTCTGAGACTATAAAAAAGGTGGAGTTCCTAATAAAGTTTTTTATCATTTTTGAAATATGGGGTGATGTGTCGAATGATTATTTGTATTAATGTGTTTGTATTTTGTTTCTTTGTGGGGTGGCAGCTGAACGTGGTAGATGGGAGGAAGCAGTATCTGTATGATGATAAGGGGAGAAGATATTTGGATGCATTTGGGGGGATCGCTACTGTGTGCTGTGGTCATTGCCACCCGGATGTGGTCGAGGCGATCGTCAACCAAACGCAGCGTTTACAGCACTCAACTATCTTGTACTTAAATCCTGCAGTTGCTGATTTTGCTGAGGCTTTGGCCTCTAAAATGCCTGGTGATCTCAAAGTATGTCATCTCCTTTTGATTTTTGTCTTTTGTTGTTTGGTGTTACTCCACTTGTTGGTTTTTGACTTAACTGGAGTACATCTGATGATAGAAAAGAAAGTGGCTTTTTTCTTAAACTATTATTTTACTTCATGCACTAGTAGTTAGTTGTTACATGTATGCAAAACTTTTGCTGTGAATGTTTGCTTTTAGATGAGATGTGATAAAGCATATAGCAAAGCTGCCTTTTGGTTTGGTGGGCATCATTGATATTTTCTGTTGGTGCAACTCTTTTTGCAATGGATTTTATTTTCTTCTTTATGTTTCTTTTTGTTGTTCTGGGAGGGCGTATAGGCAGGTGTGGAAGAGCAATTTCATACTGCCTCCCTCCAGAGTTAATTTTCACATCATCCCTATTACGGATATTTTTTTTTGACAGGCCCTATTACGGATAATTACGGATCCGTAAATTCAATAAATATTCGTTATGATATGTCTCATGTCCATCCTCTCTCCATTGTTCCATTAAGATGAAGGTATGGAAATCAAATCACAATCTATGTTCACTCTAGGATTGTGAATTAACTCCCTTTGTCACTTATAAAGCTAACATCTCCATATTCTGTGGAAATTTAGGAGAGTTAAATAAGTTATAGGGATTCATGCCCCCCACTTTGTATAGGCTAATGGGTCGGCAATTATTCAGGCTTTCAGCCTTACCCCTAGAGTGGCAGAGAGATTTACAACTTTATGGGTTTATAATGAAGCATCCATTGGAAAAGAGGAACAATAAAGGTGGTAGTGACTACCTCCTATGTGGACTCAGTATCACTTTGGCTTCTTTCTTAGTTTCCATCTCATTTTTTCTTTTTGTTGGCGTATATACTATGTGAACAGATTTCCTTGTTAATCTAAGCTCCAACAAACTTTTTCATGATGTTTAAACTAATTTGAACGCTACGTGTTCCCATCTAGGAATTTTTTTTGGCTCTTAACTTATGTATTTGCTTTACATGCTGCAGGTTGTGTTCTTCACAAACTCTGGGACGGAAGCAAATGAGTTAGCCTTAATGATGGCAAGGCTGTACACTGGGTGCCAGGATGTTATCTCTATAAGGAATGCTTACCATGGAAATGCTGCTGGAACTATGGGTGCAACTGCTCAGTGCAATTGGAAGTTCAATGTCACTCAGGTATATAAGGCTCATCTGCTACCTTAAATTGCTATAAAGATCGCCCATATTCTACTTTCTGAGTCACTTTTATTCTTTTGTCTTGGGTCTATTTTACCGCAACTCAAGTTCTTGACTTTTGACTTGCCAAGATAGTAGAAGGGATTCAATCTGTCTTAGATGATCTTGGTAGAAACAGTCGTTTATAATCAAACTGTCACTTTCTAAGGTTGACCTGTTGAAAGACAGTGTTCAAACTTCCAAGTTTTCCTGCGCCACTCTTTTTGTTGAATTGCACTAATGTCTTCAGAAGTTTGAGCTGGTTTAACTGTTTAAGTCAACGTGCTATGTTGTTGATAGTGTTCAAACTTCAAAGTCCATTGTTTACTGTTTCTTTAGGTGTCAAAGGCAGAATTTTTTGTGGCTAATACCTGAATCTGTGACAGAACGGAGTACATCATGCCATGAATCCTGACCCTTATAGAGGTCTGTTTGGAGCAGATGGAGAGATGTATGCAAAAGATGTTCAGGATATCATCCAATTTGGAACATCTGGTCATGTTGCTGGATTCATCTGTGAAGCCATTCAGGTCGATATCATAACATAACCACTTGCACGATGTTGTTGCTTTCTGGGATTTTCATCTGCCATATTCTGATTTTGTTTTTATTTGTTCCCCAGGGAGTTGGAGGAATCATAGAATTGGCCCCTGGATATCTTTCTTCTGTGTATGACTTTGTAAAGAAAGCTGGAGGGCTTTTTATAGCTGATGAAGTTCAAGCTGGATTTGCTCGCACTGGAAGTCACTTTTGGGGTTTTGAGGCTCATGGAGTTGTCCCTGATATTGTGACCATGGCAAAGGTGGGTAGTCTTCTCACTGCTCTACAATATATGTCTGCTGCGTAGACTTCTGTATTGACCAATAATAAGGTGTTCTTGCTTATATGTGCCTAAGTTTGACCAATAATAAGGTGTTCTTGCTTATATGTGCCTAAGTTGATCATGTGCTATACTTCCGTCTTTCAAATCATTTGATCTATGATGCAAAAGTAATTGGGAGACTGAATATTGTACTTACTACAAATATATCGTTGCAACTTAGAACGGATCGTGAAGATTGAATTGTTTAACATCTGAACTTATCCAAACTAGTATTTTTTAGATGTACAGGTCGGATCTTGTTGTTTTTTTAATTGAAGAATACCTAAAATTCTCCATTTAGGACTTCTTAAATAAAAATTAAACTTTTGGATTCATGTCTCACATATTTGAGTTTTGATTTCTCAGGGTATTGGGAATGGCATTCCCCTTGGTGCTGTAGTAACCACTCCGGAGATTGCAAGTGTCTTAACTCGTCGAAGTTATTTCAATACCTTTGGTGGAAATCCTGTATGCACTGCAGCAGGACATGCTGTTCTCAGAGTGATTGAAAAGGAAAAGCTTCAGGAAAATGCTCATGTTGTGGGTACTCATCTCAAAAAACGACTCACTGCTCTGATGGACAAATTCGACTGTAGGTTACATATCTCCATTCTACCAGAAACATATTTTTTAGATTATCTCTGTGAGAGTGTTTGGTTGGGAGGATAATTGCAAGTAAACGCCATTTCCCTTTTTCATTTGTTTGGTTAGTGTAGGGTGGAAAATAGCTTTCCTAATGGTGGTGGAGAACTATTTTCCCACTCTAAGCTACGGTTGTATTTTTACTTGGAAGATATTTTTCATGAAAAATCATTTTTCATTAGAAGAGTTTTCTGGTCAAACCAAACAGAGCCTGAATGCTGCTTTTCTGATGTTGATTGCAGTAATTGGTGATGTGAGGGGAAGAGGATTGATGCTGGGGGTAGAGCTTGTTACCGATCGCGAAAAGAAAACTCCAGCAAAGGCTGAGATCCTTCATGTGATGGACCAAATGAAAGGTGAGTTGTGATTTCTGCATTTTATCTGTGTGCATCGTTTTTCTTGTGTGCTTTGTGTCTGCTACAAGCTTTTCTATTAACAATATTGCTCCATCTAAAATTATATAGAAATGGGAGTATTGGTCGGGAAGGGAGGATTTTATGGCAATGTGTTCCGAATCACACCTCCCCTCTGCTTCACCAAGGAAGACGCTGGTAAACTCTGCTCCTTTAATTTTCCTCTAATTGAAATTTAAACATAACATGTCACTTATATTTATGTTTAGGAAGAACACACACACTTTGGTAATGTGCTTGCTGCACACCTGAATGTCTTCTTGGGCCGGAAGAAATTTATGCTTGGTGTTAGATTTATCCAAGAATGACCCAACACGAAAACCTGGCCATATTGAATTTAAATCTCGAAAGCCTATGAAGAATTATTAGAATAAACTGCACTTCTAGGAGGCTTGAAGCCTATGCAGAATTATTAGAATAAACTGCACTTCTAGGAGGCTTGATCAACCCGAGAACCTAAACCAACCTTGCCATATACTTGACCATCTTTTTATTAAGATGAAGAATTCAACCTAAATGTGACTAGAAAAATACTTTTCGAATCCAAAAAATTCAAATTGGCTCGTTTAACAAATCTACTTGACACTCCACCTTTTTTTAGCATTATTCGCTCTGTTCTTCCATGATTGAAGTTATTCATCACAACGTATCTCTTTGGTTATGTCGCAGATTTCCTAGTCGACGTGATGGATTGTGTAATGGCGAAGATGTGAGGCCATCTAATTTGAAGATGTGAAGATGTGATCCTTTCAGTATCATATGTTGTAATTGTTCATCGTAATTTATAAAGTGATGTATCTATTGCTCACTTGTTCATTAGTTTTATAGCCTCCATTTAGTGCATGGAATTCTCTCCTTCGATGAACTGGAAAATCATATTAACAATGATGAGTCAACATCTCGTTGCCTCTCTATCTTACTGAACAAAAAGTTGCTTTCTTTGTTTTATTACTGAAGTTTTCTTGTCTTTTCCACTCAGTATTCACTATTCATATTTATTTGTTTCAAAGCATTGCTTGGTGACTTGGTCTGGTGACTGGTGGTAGAGGCTTGAATAATGTTGTGGTTTTGCCTATCTAGTTGGGTTTGGTTGACCATGCGAGGTTCCGGACTAATAAGGGACTTCTTATTAACTTAACGTAAGTGTTTTATTTCAAGGGTTTAATCGTATTTATTGTAGAGTACTCTTTTATTGTGATAAATAAATTACACGGAGGGTTGAATGAGAAAGGATACTAGGGTTATAGGATTCTTGCAGGAAACACATTTCACAAGCATACTTTTAAAAAGAAATGAATACAATAACTGTTCATTTTCACATAAAGATTTAACAACCAATACAACGAGTAACGATTATAAATAATATAGAATTATTAGTGTTTTTCTATAGATTTCAACGAAGATACAAGTGTGGATTTTGACGTTTGGGGTTCAGTTGAACCCCCAAATTTTAAAAACTAGTTTTGATGCCATGGATTATTGTTAATGTAAAATATCATAATTGTTTGATTGGTTGTACTCCTAATATAACTTGTTTTTATATATACTATTCACTAATTAAGTGCTCGTGTATTTAATTTATATTACTTGTCTCCTTTTTTAGTGGATAATATCAGACCATCAAGCGTGACAATTTATGTATTTTTTCCCTTAAATATAAACGAATCTCATAATTATTAAGTAATAAATAAAGATTGTGAACTTTTAGAACATTATATCTTCCCGGGCCTAATCTATTACCTTCGCTAGTCATTCTCACAAAATTTTTCCTTCCTTAATATATTATATTTTCCAAATTATGTATATGTGATTTCTTTCTAATTCCACTTTATTTTTCTTGTTCGATGGATGCGGTCTATTTGTTATGTCTCATAATTTTTGTAGTATTATACTATTAAAGTAGTGAAGAAATTGCAGTAAGAATTACTATAACTAAATTTCACATTTGTCGAACGGAGTTGAATATAGAGCTACATGATTTCATATTATCTGTAAATGATCTCCAAAGATTACCCATAAATCAATCTTTAATTATTAACTCTTCCTAGGAGTTAACTTAGGCTCTACTTGACTTGCACAATTGAGCCAATAGTTAGTTATATATAAAGGAAGTCGCATTATTTGATAATGTTAGCTAAATGTCTTAAAAGTGGAGAAAGGGTCCATTGATAACAAAAATGTCCACTAATAACAAAAATTATTTTATTTAAAAATTTAGAAAACAATTATTTAAGATATAGTAAATATTAATTTTTCTCTCTTATATTAGGAAATAGAAATTTCTAGAGCTAATAAACTAATACTACTAAGTCAGTGATTTTTTTTCCTTCTATATTAAATCTTTTGGTTTTTCTTCAACCTAAGATGTATCTTGGCAGTGAGAAGCTTCTAACTTATTGAAAGATGATTGGTGCAATCAATTCATTTTCTAAGGTTAACAGAACACTTTATGTTCTTTTGGGTGAGAGTTTGGAGCCACATAAATTGATGCCCAATTAAGAAGAAGAGTAGAAGAAAGTTAAGAACATTTAATTAAGACTGAAGAAGTTAATCCGTGGGTGAACAACACACAAGGTTAGATAAAAATCAGATCATATATCCATCTTTCAGCGTAACAAGAAGGTCACATGTTAGTATCTTATCCACCCCTCTTATATATCCAAAGTAAAATATTTAGTGATGTGTATAACGGGGACTATGTTGTATCCATACTTCAAACCCTTAGGGCTCCTCCAACTAGGGATAAGAATGGCCCGGGACCCCTCTCAGGCCACCTGCATCCTACCCTAAAATTAGGGTATGCCTTAATTTTTTGGACCTTATGGGTAAGGGTAGGGTATGGTCTTTGGCCCTATCGGGTAAGGGTAGGGTAAGGGTCCGCTCCTCAAATACCCATACCCTACCCAAACCCTACCCATTAGACCCATCTAAACTAAAATATATATTTTTATTTTTTAAAATTAAAATAAATATATATATATAAACATATCCTTCCAGCAGACATCCAATAAAACTAAAACCCTCCCTAAGTTAGGAACCCTAGCCGCAAATCGCAATCACGTAAAAATATATTTATTTATATTTTGATGTATGAAACTTTTGGGATGTGCAAAAAATATTTATTGGTATGGAATGTACGTGATAATATGTGTCTTAATTGCAAAATTAATATGTGAAATTCTCGCTTAACGATTATATATACATGTGAAAATGTAAACGGATTTATTTTTTGTTGGACCCATTTTAAACCCTAGACCCTACCCAAACCCTATCGGACCCTACGGGTACAGGTAAGGGTCCTAAAAAATTTTACCCTATGGGTATGGGTAGGGTATGGGTCTACATCCAAAAATTAGGGTATGGGTAAGGGTCTAGCCTTACCCTACCCAGACCCTACCCATTGCCATCCCTACCTCCAACCATCAGTTTAAACTTTTGGTTAAGTTGGTCCCTTGACGACATAATTATTATAAAGCCAAGGGAGTAACTAGTAAGGGATGAAAAGAGCTGCTCAGTAAGAGGCAAAGCCTCCCTGATGGTGTCATGCTCACATATAGAATTGACTTCTACAAGCAATTATTTCAACAGTCTTTTTTTTGCAAATAAGTAATAAGATTTCAAAATATACAATGTATTATTTTATTGAATTAAAAAGAACAAATGAAAGACACCAGGATACAAATTTGTCTTGCATTCTTGTAGGCCATTCATGCCCACTTGTCATGTGTTGGAAGAGACAAAAAAAAAGGAATGGGTAGGATATGATGGCATCCTCTATTTTAAACATCATTTTGTAATTTCTGATAAATCTCAAGCTCGTTTGTATATGATGCTCATCAAACCCACCATTCTTTGTTACAAAAAAAAGGGACATATTTTGAACTTAATTAACTTAATATCTCTCAAGTGGAGTACTAATTTGTACCTTCATAAATTTATTATGTGTAACTGCTACTCATTGGTGTAATTTATTTTTTTTGAAAAAAAATAAAAAAGATTTGATCTTATGGAATGTAGTATTATATTAAGCCAATACTCCTCCAGATTTATAATAAAATGGACTTTAATTATCAAGAAAAAATGGAAAATAATATACATAACCCTAAAAATGAAAATATTGAACAAAAAAAAAACATTATTAATAGGTTTGGCGTAATTTTCAAATTACCCCCTCACATTTGGGGAATTCCTCATATACCCCTGAACTTTGTGTTTGGGTTTAAAATACCCTTATCATACACCGAAATTCAAGTGCATTAATTTTCTGAAGCTCACAAACTTAAACTTTGAACTTCAAAATTTAATGAAGGTATTTTGGAATTAAGCCCAAACCTCGGCATTTGCAGAAATTTCCCTTATTAATAAGGTCAATCGACGTGTAATTTTGTCATAAAATTCTAAACTACTCCGTAATACTTTAACCCCTAGAGTGTTGCATTATTCCAACCGATTATAAATTAGATGTGAGCACATATACTAAGCTACCAAAGAGTAGTTGAAACATCTCTTTCAGTCTTATAATAATAATTATTATACTAAACTTTCAAAAAGTTAAACATAAATAATAATGTATTAAGCTGCAAAATCCTAGACTCAACTATGAAATTATTCATTAACTAAATACAACCATATATTATATGATTATATCCTAATCTACAGAATAATGGAGCAACAAAAATCAAGAAATAACATCTAGAAAATAAAATAAAAAAGGGACTAAGTAATTAAACAGCCATCAGATTGGATGTCTGAGTATACCTAACAGTGATAGATGAAGGATAAGGTGCAGAACTTGTGGATCTTCTGGGTGCTACCATAGAGGATGAAATCTGAACGAGTGCAGATGAAACAACTGTGACAAAATCATATAACATTTGAGCAAGCTCTGAAAACATTAAAAGACTTCTTCTACAAATCACACACACTAAGATTGGAGCTGGAAACTCCATTATATTTCTGCTGTACTACTACTTTTGGTGATGTTTCTTAAGCAAAACTATGCTACATACATGTGTAGCTTTTATAAATGTAAAGAGGAGAGAGAGAGATTATTAGTAAGTTGTCAACTAGACAAATAGTATAATGGAAGACAAAAGTCCAAATGATGTATTTTGATGTTTCTTGTAAGCAAGTGTTAGAAAATCAATATAGTTTTTGGTGACTATAAATGAATTAGATGGTTGTGATGAATTTTATTTCTTTTGTTTGATTTATTGATATGAATAGTCCCATCTTTTGATTATTTTTCTCTATATAATCCATAATATATCTTATTATTTTAAGAATAGTCACAAGTATTTAATTTGGGCTACCAAACTTATAGAAAGTGTTTTTTTTGGTATCGAGCCTCTTTGGCCTGTTGTATGCAGAAAAACATCACTTTGAACTATTTAGTATTGCAACTAGATAAAAAATAAAGAAAAGGGCTATTAAAAAGTTAGTAGAAAATGAGATTATTCATGTCAATTCTTATTTTTTTCAATTACGTATATCGGTATATAGATGTACTTTTATATGACAGAGTCACTAAGATTTTTTTCATATGATGGTATAACAGAAAAACTCTCGCTATTTGTTTTTTTAAAGTGAATTTGTATTTTCTTGATCAAAATACGGTTTTAGATGAAATTTATCAGAATTTGACTGAACTTGTCTAAATTTATTAGAACTTATTTAAAGTTTATTGGCAAAATTAGCCTAAACACCTCAATATGTTATGCGCACCCAACACCCCAAACTTTTACTAGTAGCCAAAACACCACAAACTATAAGTCTGAGTGCGGTGAGTGCCATAATTGACGTCAGAGGTACCTTTTCGCGATACCCCTGAACCTTCAAGTCACAATTTTCAAATTTTTTCGAGAAGAAGAAGAGTTTTAAAAGAGAAAGCTTGAGATTGGCTACTAGTCACTGACGTGAAAATAAGGTACTTCGACGTCATTTATGACACGCTACCGCACCGTAGTCCAATAGTTTGTGGTGTTTTGGCTACTAATCAAAGTTTATGGTGTTGGGTGCACCCGAACCATAGTTTGTAGTGTTTAGGCCAATTTTGTCTAAGTTAATTTTTATAAAATATTAGAAGTTATCTGAACTTAATTGAACTATCATAAATTTATCAAAATTTAATTGAACTTACCTGAAATAATTTTTATGGGGAAAAGCATGCAACCTTAGACATCTATACTAATATATTAAAAGGCGCGTGTCTAAACAAGAAAAAACGTGCCTTGGCGTTTGCCTGTCTGTGGGAGTTTTACTCCATGTAATCTACAACAATAAAAAAAATTAGAAATTGCGTAGCATAAGGTTTGATCCCGGGACCACAATAACATATACGAAAGTCTTAACCACTAGACCAAATAACATTTAGTATTATCATCTTAAAGTATAATATTAATAGATAAAAAATTTTCCTAACCCGGGGCGTAGCCCGGACGTAATAACTCGTTATATTTATAAAGTGAAAATTGAAACATCCATGTAGTAAAAGTAAGTTGCATTCATCATTTAACACCAACATCACCTGACTAATTAACACCACCTCCTGGTTTTGGACCACTTTCAAACATATAAAGGAAAAGCGTAGACAGATGCAAAGGATTATTCCATTCTCTATCTGGGGAACAAGATTAGCTAGGTTTAATTGACTTTTTTGCCTCCTATACTCCATTCCAGAACTTTTATTTTGAGTTTTATAGCTTTTATTAGAGTATATCAACCTTATATATATATATATAGGTAGGATCCACTGAAAATTAACCTTAAGTTGGCAAAACCGAAACCTCTTTTGCTTCATTTTCTGATTTTTGCTCATTTTATGTTTTTTGCTCATTTTATGTTTTTGCTCATTTTAAGAAACTTTTGTTTATTTTAGCAAATTTTCGCTCATTTTACGAAGTTTTTGCTCATTTTATGTTTTTTGCTCATTTTATGTTTTCGTTCATTTTAAGAAACTTTTGCTCATTTTACAAATTTTTGCTCATTTTATGTTTTTTTGATCATTTTATATTTTTGCTCATTTTAAGAACTTTTTGCTCATTTTATCTTTTTGCTCATTTTATGTTGCAGTTTTCGGTTTCATAAGAAGTGTTTTTCCATGATCCTATATCTATATATATATATATATGTATATATATATATTTATATGTATATATATATATATATTAGGGGTTTTTAGTTTGACGGGAAGTATTGCATATTTAATAACACACAAGTGAACAATGCATAATTTGGTCCTAACTTTCAACTTTAATATCTGCTAAATTCGTGCACATTATTTGGATTTTTTTTAAAAATAACATACTTGTATATATTTTCAAATAATTTGGAATGGAGAGTATAGTAATTAGTAACCAAATAAACATCGAGACTTTAATTTTCAGTGTTTTGATCAATCTAAAAGATATAAGGAAAAAAATTTGATAACAGTATAGCCCCATCATCTTTCTATATGTATATGAGAAATTGATTGAAGATTTAAAATGTCCCACCCACATTATGTATGTATCTGTATTCTGTCCCATTTCCAACGGTGGAGAATGTAAGAATATATATGACCACATTATGAAGTCATAGAAAGGTTAATACCTGCGTTGTATAGCCCACCATACATGTGTTCTTGGTTCTTTCTCAACTTTAGATGAAATTATGTCGTCATCTTTAATATCCTCCTGATCTGTGATTTAATTACATGCATATGCATATCAAAATATTTAAATAATACCAAATCACTTTAATTTATGTCTTTATTTCGAGTACTAGCATTTTAGTTTATATATTTAAGAGAGGAGAGTATAGTTCGTGTTGGGTAAACTATGCCCTTTACGGCCCGTTTGGTAGTCGTTAATAAATTGCGGTAATGGGAATGAATTTTAAGTGTAGGTTACAAGGGAATCATCCTTAGAATCTCCATTGGGAGACAATTTCAACCCCTAAGTTTGTGTCTTTTCTCCATGGGGAAGCAATCTCACCCCTAATTTTCATTACCACTCATTACCACCTAACAAGGTGGTATTGGATGGGAATGAAAATTCAAGAAGAAAATACACACTTTGGGATAAATTAGCATTACCATGGGAATGAACAATGACTTTCTTCACAAATTTACATACAAATTCATTCTCATTACCACCATTTATAACCAACTACCAAACGGGCCGTTAGTACGTGCTGCTCTCTACACCTAAACTATAGTTGGTGTTATATTTGTCAATTTTCCTTTTAATTAGGGCTAAAGTCTTGTGTGGACCTGATCCACATTAAAAAAATTGGACCAAAAGATCACGCGTGTTAAAAATTGTATGCAGAACACATAGTGACCCATATTTCGACATATCAACCTTTTTTTATAGCATATATTCAAGTGGTTCACGCATGTGCCTGGTTCACTACCTCTAAAAAATGGTCACTATGTTTTAAACAAGGGTCAATATGATGAAAATAAGGATTACATAAGAGTAAATGTATAAAGGTGACTTTATTTTGTGAAAAATATCTATAAGAAGGCATAACTATATGTTAACACAGCCACACAGCTACAAAGGGACTATGTCTACAAGGATACTTTAATTATGAGTTAGAGTATATGTTATAAAAAAGGTCGCTATGTTAAAGAATGTGACTATATGTAAATAAAAGCCACTATGTGTTCCACATATAATTGACAGGTCAGTCGAACTACTAAAAAAAATAAACCTACATGTCTCTCTACTAATGTAGTAAGGCAAGTAGGGTCGAATCCGCAGGGAGATGGCATTACTAGTTAAACTGAACTATTCTACTATACTAACTATCAAAAGATTGGGTTTTTAATAACTAAATTAAACTAATAGCAGAATTGAGTATCAGGGAATAAATCAATTGATAAAGAACTAGGATCATGGATCACTATGCATACAATTCGGGAAATCAGGGACAAATAATAACTACATAATAAGTCAATCTACTTAGGGCACATGCAATTTCTCTCGAACATTGCCTCCCTCAAAGACTCCACAGCCGCTCTCTCGCATGGTCAAGGGTCACTTTGCCTAATGGTTGAAAGCCTATATGGTATCTCTCCTCTCGAAGCAGATTCAATATTGCGATAGTAGAAATACAAATCAGACCTAATTATAAATCTAGCATGAACGATTCAACCATAGGAAGCAATTGAAATAAAAGGCAATTAAACTAATCTATCAATCCCTCATGGCCTCATTGCATACATAGATCACCACAACCCTAGAAAGGGGACTACTCACTCATATTTATGAAAGCAATAACAATATCAATATAAAAATTCATACTTGGAATAATTGCAAATAACTAAGAAATTAATCTAAACAATAATAGAAAAAGCAATAGAAAAGATTACCAAATTGAAGAACTATATTGAACTTGTGAATAATCCAAATATCTAATCTTGAATCCAAAGAGAAAAGCAATAAAATAAGGTTTGTGAATCTCTCTAGAGAAATCTAGGAAAACAAAAGGTGTCTCAGTAATGTTCTGATTTTCGTATTTATACTAATCCTAAAACAGAAAGGAAAAGTAATACGAAAATAGCCCGGAACATATTAAAATAAGTGACTCGGGATTGCCGCCCGATCGAGCCTGATCCGACCGATCAGGTCGGGCCACCAACTTTCAACGCAGATTGCTTCGCAGCACAAGCAACACCCGCCCGATGGGATCGGGCCAACCCGCCCGATCAGATCGGGCCTCTGAAGTTTAACGCAGGCTTCGCTTCGCAACGCAACAGCCACGTACAGCACCCTCGCCTGATGGCTTCGGGTTGAGCCGCCCGATCGGGCAGGTCACCGAACTACGACAGGGCTAGTGGCACCCGATCGGTCCCGCAACGAAGACTCGTGCTGTCAATGAATCCGCCCGATCGGGCTTTAAGCGCCCGATGAGATTGGGCGAGGCTTCGTTTCTTCATTCCTTGGCTTCAGACGCCAAGTCTTCAATTCTTCTTTTGTCCAAGGCCTCGGGAAGTATTCTTGGGACCTCGGAACTCATCATATGTGCTCATGAACCTCTCCAATCAACTGTGGTAGACGTAAAGCAGCAGAAAATAGGGAAATAGCTCCGTAAAACCTACAAATCATCACAAAATAGAAAACCACAACTAGATGGAGAAAGTTAGCATAAAATGGCTCCTAAGAGCACCATTGACACACACTTTAGCTAATAAGTAGGGGGGGAAAACTCTATATAAAACCATAACATCAATACTTTTTGTAGACACTTTATTTTTGGTCATAATAACTTTCTTATGGACTAAGTTCACGCAAGTCTTACTTTTAATTCGTTTGTTTACAATAGTGACAAATACAATATTTTCATTTAAGAGTGTCACCTTATATCTTTAGGACGGGACTCAAAATTTGGAATTGCAATTTAGACATTAGACAATCAACCGTCAACAAGAACTTTTATCTTTAAATTGCCTAATGAAATAATATATAGGTAAAACTTTTGCTAATAAAATTTGAGTCAGTTGATACTGACAAGAGATAGATAAGAAAAAAATTCTTCTTTAAAAAAGCATTAGAGGCACTTTAGGGTGTATGCTAAGCCTGTGGAAGAAGCAATCCCAAAGCTGAAAATTGAGCAACCAAATTTCTTACTTTTCATGCATGCTGAGAGATATCCAACTTGATTAATTCTTCTTACTCTATATATGACCCGTAACACATATCTTAGCACCATAACAACCAACTTATTAGAAGCTGCAGGTAAAACCTATACGTACAAAATTAAAGAAAAAGAGCGAGTGCTATGGATTTTGATAGAGAGTGGTATAGAGAGCGGGCTACTCGCATGACAGTAGTAGCACATATTTTTGGCATCCTAGCTCTCATCTTAATGCTTGTTTGGTTGTTGCATTATCGAGGCGGTCTGGATCTCGATTCAGATAATCCGTATCGTATTCTCAATGTTAGCGAATGCTTTCTTTTATACTTTCTCCGTTCTTTTATTATTTTCTTTTATTATCGCTATATTATTAGATGTCCATTATTATTGATAACCTTGTCTCTGTCTTCCACACCAAATAAGTGGGACCATGTACTATAATGCTCTATTCTATTCTCAACAATCCGTTAGTCTCGATCTCTTCATTTATATGTAGCTCATGCATGATTTGTGTGGTCACCCTTCCCTTTTTCTCACTTCTGCTTGATTCTAAACACCCTTAATACAAGTAGTAATATTAAATGAACGAAAAAAGTATAATTATACTCCATCACTCTATATTTTACTATGTTTTGTTGAGGGTTAATTTATATTAAAATCCTTGGCCTTTTTCTAACTAATATATCAGAGAAATTATCATGATATCTGATAGAATATATTTATGTATATATTTAGCTTGATTTAGTCAATCTTGTATATCATTAGTTCCTAATTATAAGCCTTAGATTACGTAGCTAATCTTGTATATATTGACATAAATATATTCTATCAATATCATATTTGGTTAGATACTTCATTTTGACTTTTAGCACTATTCACATATTTTTCTTTGACTTTATTTGCAAGTATATAAAACCAAATGCTAAATGATCTGTCTTAATAAATGTATTTAAATATATATATATATATATATATATATATATATAGGGGTAGGATCCGCTGAAAACAACTGTTAATCTGAAAACTGAAAACAGGGTAACTTTTAGCAATTTTTGGGTAACTTTTAGCAATTTTAGTGTAACTTTATATATATACTTAAGGGTAACTTTTAGCACTTTTAGGGTAACTTTATATATATGTTCAAGGGTAACTTTTAAGACTTTTAGGGTAACTTTATATATTTTAAGGGTAACTTTTACCACTTTTAGGGCAACTTTATATATTTTAAGGGTAACTTCTTTTAGTGTAACTTTGATTATAGTTAAACCTATGCAGGATTCGAACCTACATCGTTGTGTATTACACAATGCTCTACCAATTGAGCTAATAGGTTGTATAAAATTCGCCAAAGATATGTGAGAGAGAGGAGGTAACAAATGGCTTTAAAACAACAACTAATAACAATATTTGGGAAACTAATAAAACACATATTATGCTATACCATAATGAACAAGATAAAAATAACAAAGAGGACGCCAAAAGCATAAAACTAGACATTATCACATGAAACGAAAGATTTTGAAAATTAAAATTGCAAGAAGATTGATTGCATATCAGTCAAAGTTACTGTTGTAATACTCAAAGTTACCCTAAAAGTGGTAAAAGTTACTCTTATAATATATAAAGTTGCCCTTGGAATATACAAAGTCATCCTTAATATAATATAGTTACCCCAAACTGGTAAAAGTTACCCTTAAAATATATAAAGTTGTCCTTGAAATACATAAAATTATCCTTAATATAATCTAGTTACCCTAAAACTGGTAAAAGTTACCCTTAAAATATATAAAGTTGCCCTAAAAGTGGTAATAGTTACCCTGTTTTCAGTTTTCAGATTAAGAGCTGTTTTCACAAGATCCTATTCCTATATATATATATATATATATATATATATATATATATATATATATATATATATATATATATATATATATATATATATATATATATATATATATATATATTTCCCTTCATTCCTTTAAGTTAATTACAGTTACTATTTACACGCATATTAGGGCAAGAGGAGAGAGGTAGTGTTTTTAACGAAAAAGAAAGAGGAAGGTGAACTAAAGTGGAGAAAGTTGGAGCGAAACTATAATAAAACATTGTAAAAAATGGGTAAAAGAAAATAGAGCAACCACTTAAAGCAACAGGCTAATTAGAAAGGATAAGTTTAACCAACTTTAAAGAACGAAAGTAATTTGAAATTTTGACTAACAGAGACTTAAATATATTACAGATTAAAATTGTTAGTGGTAAAAGTGAAAGTAAAAGTGAAAAAAGAAAGAAAAACTAAAAGAATCTATCTTCATATGTATCTTTTATAATTGTATACAATTACGAATATATGTGTTTAAAGATATTAATGATCAATAAACAAACAAATGTAACAAAAACATTTTGCAAGTTTATGTCTTCAAGTTTACTTATTCAATATATATTACGAAGCTATAATCTTGCTTTATCTAACAGATTCTAACTTCGTAAAGTAAACAAATTTCTTGCAGGTTCATCCTTTTCTCATGTTTTTTGGATTCATTTTCTTTGCTGGTGAAGGTTAGTTGTTTAATTCCTTGCTCCCTACATTCTTTAATTATTTGTTCAATATGTAATACTTGTATGACTAGACCTTGATTTATTTTGTTACAGCCATGATGGTGTACAAGACCGTGATAGCGGATACACGGGTGCAGAAGATGATACACATGGTGATGCACGTAGCAGCAATTACACTAGGGATTGTTGGGATATATGCTGCCTTTAAATACCATTCCAAGCAAAATCTTACAAACATGTATAGCTTGCATTCATGGATTGGTCTCAGTACCTTCATTTTATATGGCTTCCAGGTATATGACGTTTCCACCATGATTTTGGCTAGACACTTTTTTAGAAAACATGATTTTGGTGTAAATGAGCTACTAAGTCACAGATGATATAGACGGTTTTTTGTTCCAGTGTTGGGGTATTACCACCACAAGACTATAACAACTAAGTTATGCAAGATCCACAAAATAGAATGAAGTTAATTGTAGGTTACCAAAGTAAGAATTAAATCTTGATTAGAACGTACGAAAGTGAATATTAATATATATCTCATGGCACCAAATCCGAATTACTAAACCACAAGGCACCAAAATGAAAAACTGACAAAAATTAGACCTTATGCCACTAAAATGGAATTAGTATAGCCATAGGGTACGTAAGTGAAATTATGTCAATGACACCAAAGTAGAAATAATCCTATGAGAATGCCTACTAAATGATGTACGTGTGAAATTGGAATATGTACTTCTGCCATTTCGTACATCATGATATTAGTATTAAAAGCATATTTGGTATGTTATTTAAATGTTGGAAACGCAAATTAAGAAACCATTTCTATTACATGTTGTTTGGTACGAGAAGTGGGATGATAGTTTCCATTTCTTGAGTGTATCTATTTTCACCCAATTTTTAGTATCCTCAACCCCATGATAATATAATACTATCCATACCACTTTAATGGTGATATTAAGCGAGAATGAAAATGTCTGGAAAAAAAACACATATTTAGTGATGAGATTCCATTACCATGCATGGTAATGAGTGAGGGGCTTTTATTACATATTAGATATAATTTTATGATCATTACTAATATTTAGTACCGCTTATATACCGAATAGGTCGTACACTATAGATATAGATAGATGCTAAGAAAGTGCATGGAATATAATAGTCAATTATAAAATGCAATTCTTAAACATTGATTCTTTATAAAGAGTCCTTACATTTGATTGTTTAACACTGTAATTTTTGTAGTGGCTGTTCGGATTTGTCACATTTTGGGTTCCAAGGCCACACTCTACAAGAGCATTATTTTCGCCATGGCATGTGTGTTTTTGGGAGAACACTGCTTTATATGGCAATATGCACTGCAGAAACTGGTTTGATGGAAATATTCACAATCCTGAAATTGGTAGACAACCATGAAGCTCGATTAATTAACTTTACAGGCCTTGCTATTCTACTTTTTGGCATTACAGTTGATCTTTCTGTTGCTTTTGCTCGCCATGTGTAAAATAATTGTTTCGTTTCGATTCTTTTGGGTGTTCATATTAAGATATAATTTTTTAAGGTTGTGTATAGTACTTGTCTAGAGTGAAGTATTAATTATCTTTTGAGTTTAAATTGCTTCCTTTTATGTCATTTTCCATATAAATATAATTTTCAATGTTGTGTATACATGTCCAAGTTATGAGAGTGTTTCGTAAAATAATTGTTTCCTTTCGATTCTTTTGAGTGTTCATATTAAGATATAATTTTTTAAGGTTGTGTATACATGTCTAAGTTATGAGAGTGTTACGTAAATAGTTGATTGTATTTTAGCCAAATTCTTATTTCACCTCAGAATTGTCTATCATCTCTCACCAAAATGTTCAATTCACAATTCCCAAGCGGACATGCAATTTCATGGAGAAGTTTGCCGTAACTAATATTTGCAGCTAACAGAGTAGCTGCCAAATTAAAGTCTTCATCCTTTGTCAAAATAAGTTAACGTGTTAGGCTCTCTTAAAATAAGTTTACCATCTATTCTATATTAATTTATTTACATATGTCATTTTTCATTTTGATCCCATATTAATATACATTACATTGTCTAACTAAGGCTCTGTTCTTTTGAGCACAATTTCAATTCAGTTCAGTTCAACTAGATTAAACTAGTCTCCTCTCGCAGTTCCAATTCAGTTCTACTTAGCTTAGCTCAGTTCAACTCAAAAGAATAGGGCCTAACATATCCACGAAAAGTGTTATTTTGAAGGGCTAAAGGAGGAATTACCATTTTATGCAAAATCTTTTCTTCTCTTAACTAATGAGGCGCGCTACGCCAAAGGCAGTCTTCATAGCAATTCCATGTCATTATTGCTCAATTTCAGAGATGTTCACCACGTTTTCTCGAGAAGTCGACTGTGCCTGTGCTACGAATGAATTGCAGATGTAGGGCATTTGATCACCTCTGTAACTGATGTGTTAGATAGGAAAAATTTGGTAGCTCCAAGAGCAGTACTGGAGTGAGATTTGAGAACACACAAGAAGATTCTGAAGAAATCATGATACACGCTTGTTACAGTTAAGTAATTCACAATTAAACAAATTCTATGTACAAGATCATCAATGTTGGATTTTAAACATCTCTCTAGCACTATAGCACCCATTAATCAGCTAATACAAGCATAAATATGGCATCAACACCCCTCCATCACCTGAACCTTTTGGGTCAATCACCCAAATTCACATCCCCTATTAACGCTTGCTCGTAAAATGCTACAAATTTGAAACGAATGGAAAGAAAAACATCACAAAACCCCTCCCTCTTAAGACAATAGTAAAAGATGGACAAAGACACAAGGCAATTATATATTTACAACGTCGTTACCTATATAGCAAACTTATTAGCCAAAGCCTCCCTGGAATTTAATGGATTCTTCTCCCGACTGGCTTGAAATTTACACAGGGGGGCTAATGAATGTGCAGCATAAAAATCCCAACTCCAAAAGCCAACCTTCACAACTCCATTATACTCGCCTGGTATGACATCATAGTAATATCATCAACCCCGACAACATCTCCTGAAAATCCCACGTCATTGCAACTTCAACATAAATCTCAATCATATCACCACGTTGAATCTTAAACAAAGCAATAGCCTTCGGCTTTAGCTAGTAAACATTTTTATCTTGTGGGATTATTGTCATCGGCATATAAGGTGACAAAAGGATCGGCAGCACCAGCAGCGAGCAGCACTTGATACGGATGGAATGCGAGACAGCTTACGGGTCCAATCTTCTGAGCCATGAATGTTGGATGGTAGCGAATGGTACCGAGTTGCTCGCCTTCTAAACTGAAGACTTTAATAAGCTGTTTTGCAGAGCCACTGGCTATGATTGGAGCATGCCGATGAACTGCTAAGGCTGTGAGTGAGCCCCTATGGGCATCAATTGTAAGGTATGCATCGCTGTGATTTCTAATATCTAGGAACTGAATGTCACCAGCCTGAGATGCACTAACAATCTAAATAAGAGTGAAACAAAGACATGGTCAGGTAGCGCTATATGCAATAAAATTCATAAAAAGTGCTTTTTCCAAAAAAAAACTCCAGTTTACAAGAGTTTCATTGATATTATTTATGTGAGGCTATATAAACAATCATATGGCAAGAACTCACCTTAGCCACATCTAGCCCTGGTTGAAAGCCAATTCCTACAACTCTTTCGACTCTTTGGACATGCGGCCGGGTAGCACAAACAAGCCTAAAGAGGAGAACAACCATTTAGAAAATTGTCAAGAGAACAGGTATCATAGCCATGAGAAGAGGTCAGAGTGATAAGACTCACATCCCACCAGTCCTTTCAATTAAATCTAGCCAATATCTTAAACTTGAAAATTCATATTTTCTTACTATACAACACCTGTCATGTTATTATAGAGCTATTTTTAGTTCTTATCACATGTATTGTGAAACACAATTTCCAAATAGTAAATTATGGCATTAGACATAGTTACTGAACATAATAAAATGCTACACTATATTCCAAACAACATTTTAAGGGCCAACCTACAAATAATATAATTTGATTCTTCAACGAAAGTTTTGCAACACTTGTTGACAGCTTGACATGTTAAATGCTCATATGAAGTCAATTCCAACAGAAGAAAAGCCAGAGTATGAAACAGGGTAAATTAGCAGTACAAATAACATTGACAAGAACCACAGCACAATCCATAAGCAACAACAGTCAAAAGAAGACACCCCTAAATCAGCTCACATTTCACGTGTTCTGATGTCAAAGAGCCTGACGGAGCCATCAACAAACCCAGCAGCAAATTGGCCTCCATGAACTTGAGAAGCAGCCTACAAACACAATTTACAATGTTAACCAGACTAAAATAAACTAATCACAAAGAGTAAGATCTGAACATGACACACATCACAATATACAATTTCTCAAAGAAACATGCTACATATAGTTTACTGCTTCGTACATAAATGAAACATTAGAGATTAAGACTTGAACATCGATACTCATATGACAGGTAACAATTAAGACTTTTGCACGAGTAATGAATTAAAGAGATACCAGTGCTGATATGCTGCTATCAGGAGATGAAGGAATGGAATGCACAAGCAGTTCTTTGTCAAGATCCCAGACCTTAATTGAAGGTACATCGCCAGCCACAAACTAAAGAAAAGTAGATTGACATATATTAGAATAGTTTTCAATTTACATAGAATCCAGATGAATGACGAAATAAGTGCCTACTAGGTGTCCAGACTGTTGTTGCCAATCCACAACAGCATTCACATTTCGAGCAGCAGGCCCATGAACAGGTATAGCAGAGAAGGCAGTCACGAGCTTCTGTTTCCCCCTTTGCATGTAGTCTTTCCATATCCGAACATTTCCATCACCTTCATCGAGAAGATATCCATTAAGTTCACCCTTGATTCTTTAATTGATTCGTCAATTAATTTACTTAATTTGTGAGCTATTTCATGGTGTATAGAGGCCAAGACAGATAAGAAAGCTTTACCAGACGCAACAAGAAGCAAGCTATCATCAAGTTCATTCAAAAGGCAGAGCTTAGAAATTCCCTTATCAGGAAACTCATGATTGTCAAAGCTATTCAAGAGGGCTGGTTCCTCATAGTTCCAAACCCTGAAAGAAACACAACGCACAGGCTGTAAGCAGAAAAAAGAGTTAAATTGTGATAGGTACTAAATGTGAGATGTCTTTATCAAGCTGATAGGCCAAGCACAGAGAGGGTACCAATAATAATGTATTTATGAACATAGATCTGGTATCAAGTGATCAAACACAAAAAAACAAGAGAACAGAAGGAAAAAGTCAAACTGATTTTGCTGGAAAAGATAATTATGGTCGATGTTCAACAATTCTTAAGTAGCTACGGAATGAAGTCAGCAATTTTCAATAAAATCAGATCATAATCCACATTGAAGAGATTATAAATGGAAGTTAGCAAATGTTTGGTGAAGCAATACTATATAAGTTATGACCAGATATTTATAGCCAAAGTTCAATCCTCATAAAAAAGCATGTATTGATATCTAGCCATATGAGACGTATTTACCGAACCCTGATACAGTCATTTGCAATCGCAGTCCCTAATTTACAAACCCCCAGCAATTCTCTTCTCCCCATATTCTCCCTCACGTTTACGGTTTACACTTCACCCTCCCTCTCTACTTCTGTCTCTGCATATTTGTTCACAAGCCCACTTTTACAGCATGTAAGTGCCCCCAAGTCATCTGCAGTAACTAAGGCCTAAGAGACAACTCACACAAGAATAGCAGAAAAGTAAAATGTGAAACACAGAAGTTGAAATAATGCCCACTGTTAAAAGCCTTAAGCAATCTCTACCTTTAGACGCAATAAGCAAAGATGAAATGTACCATCATGTATGACAAATCAAAGCACCTGATTCAAACCAAACTTTTAGCATATACATGAGAGTTGAACCAAATTCCTCACTACATATCATGGTTGCCTAATTTGCTAAGACCCCGCAACATCGCAATCCTTTAAAGGCAAATTGGTAGATGCAAGTGATATGCTTTTGATAAAACAAAACAAGGTAGCAAATTGCCCTCCTGTACCCAATCTCATATAGTCATCAACGATACATATAATTGATTACTGAGCCCCAACAGTTGTATCATGTAATTTCAGTATAAACTGAAAAAGAATAAAAAAGGGCTCGCCAAAGAAATAGGTAGTCTCCAAATAAAATCTGGAAAGCAATGAAAATATTCATAATTGAGCAACCACTCATTTACCAAGTTGTCTAACTAATTCAGAGCCTGAACCCAATACATGAGAAAGCAACGACACATGGAGAGGGCCAAAAAAGAAAAACACAAATCTCCTACAACTTCAATACTCCCAATGCTTTGTCCATATTCATCTTCGTAAATCATTGGATCTTCCATAAACAAACTGACTAAGTTATCAAACTTCTCCAAGTGAGAATCACACCATAACAAACTCACTCACAGAAACCTCCACACTATCCAATATTGTTATGAAGTCGGCAACTAATTGTAACCTTTTCTGCTCAGAATCCCAGGAACACTATTTAGTCTTAACTTTGGCATTTACATCAGACATCACTTCACAGATCTTAAGAGCCAGAGCTTCACCAAGAAGCATACTTTGAGACAGAGCCTCTCCCAATGTCATAACTTATATAATAACCTTATAAACACTTGGTTTGAGCATGTATGATCTAAACACAAACAAATACTCAGTTCTTCAAGAATCATGAAGCCATTAGAAGATAAACAAATCAATGCACAATTTCATACCTAATCCGTTCTTTATCATCTGCAGCAACCACAACAGGAGAAAATGGTTGTAGCAAGGTAGTTTTTGTACCAGTCTCAAATCTGGTATCCCAGCTTGCAATCTGATTGTTAAGCTTGCTAACAGCTGCAAAGCCATTTAGAAAAAGAAAACATACAATCTGCATGTCAGAAAGAAAAGTAGATAAAATTAAATACAGACTAACATATACCATTGCAAACTTACAATAGTGCTGGCATTTCACTATGAGGTCCAAGCCAGATCTTTCCTTCGCTTCCCTTTTCGCTATTAATTCTTCACTATCATCTGCTGCAGTAAGAAGAGGTTTTGAAAAATGCCCACAGCTCCAATTATATATGGTTGATCGTGGAAGAAGACTGCGCTCGGTATGGCCAGTAGATCCGCCATAACCTATAAGTGGATCCGCTAACCCTGAATCTGGAGAACTAAGCAGGTGTGGTCGGAACTCCAAGGAAGAAACTCTTCTTATTCCCGTCAAGTAACTTGCTCTGGGAGGACTAACAGGTGGAGTTCTAAATGTCAAGGGAGATGACCTGTCAAATCACCCCAAAATCATCCTTCAGAATAGAAGAACTCAGTAAAGAATCAGTTGAATCTGAATATAGCAACTTGTGTAACCTAAACAGCTAAACTATGGCTTCAGAGTTCAGAGTATAGCCAATGATAAAATCAATAAAATAAATCATATGTTGCATTTAAGTTTGATGGACTATATAGCACATCCATACCTGAGCTCATATCAAACCATGATGACGAACGAGCTAGTCCAGCAAGCCTCACACCAGCAGAATTAGTAGGTTCACCTGGCCGAGCACTGATTGTTGAGGACCTTATGGGTCTTGCAACAACCTGTTCGATTCCAATAATAGAGAGAACTCTCCGCCCAAGTCTTGCAACACGAGGCGATGGGTCCTTTGCTAATGTACACATGGAAAATATACACTCCAGATAAAAACTACTATCAAGAGGTCTGGGCCTAGCATGGTTCAAAATTCCATTGCCAACAGCATCATTTGATGCACCAGAATCAGAATGTTGAGAAGAATCATCTGACAGAGGAGATCCATGCATTATTCCAGCAGTAGCCAGTGGACTACTTGTGGAGACTCTCCCATCTCGAATACCTGGAGTGCTATCACCACCAATCCTCAACAGAGGACCAATTTGAGAAGTAATAATACTTCCTGCAGGCATATAGTGGTTCGGAGTACTATAACCACTACCTGTACTATTAACATGCAAAGTACTGAGCCCAGAGCTTGGCTGAGATCTCCAATATGTGGCAGCAACAGATTTGAGATGCTTGTTTTGGCCAAAAGCAAATCGAGCTAAAGCTGTTCAAATAGCATCAAAAAAATTGTTAAAAATGCAAACTACCTGTTAAAAAAGGGACAAATTATTAAGATTGTAAGACTGCACATGTGGCAAGGTACACAAAATCAAAACATGTAATGTCCGGATATATCAATAACAAAACATGTTTCAATCAATCATAAGCTTAACAGTCTAGATATTCATTAAATCCAATCTAATACACATCGTTGACTCATGCAGCTGACCCCGTGTTATTGGGATTGTAGAAGTCTTATATGGACCTGGTCCACACTAAATTAGTGTGGACCTAATGCTAATTCATGTGATTTATGAAAAAAAGGGTCACTATATAAAAAAGTAGATATCAAAAATGAGTAGATATAGATTCTAAAGTTTGACTATGGGATAAAAAAGGTTACTATGTCACAACTGAAAATTTCATCATGATAAACTAATGTAAGAAAGAGTGACTATATTAAAAAAAACGGTCACTATGATAGAAAGTAATTGTATAGTGTAACTTAAGATTTTTAAAAAGTTACCATATGGAAAAAAAAGGGTCACTATGTTAAATAAGTGGCTTTGGTCCACAATAATATTAATGTGGACCAGGTTCACGCAAGACTAACTCGTTGGGATTAAGGATGTGGCATTGTTGTTGTTGTAATGCATGACGTAAGTTCGTCTTCCTAAGCCAAACCATTTAGCTAATGGATTTCCACCTCATAGCAATAAATTCACAAGGCGTAAAACATTACTCATCCAAAAAAAAATGAAGTAAAAAAAAATCAGATTTCGTGTTAACTTCAAACATTAAAAAAAAAAAATTCAACTTTGTGCAGTGCATAATCAAACTTTCAAACTCTATGGACCATGCCATTACTCTGCCAAAGTAACAATTTCAAACATAAGATAGTAAGAATCCCTTACCTACTGCAACCTCAGCCCTGACGAGAGGACTTCCATCTGAAACAACATTTAGAAGGTTCCTAATAATACTAATTTCAGCTTTTAGCTTTTCATCATCATCACAGTCTTCATCCCCTCCATCTCCTGAAGAGTCAAATCCAACACCAAGTAAAGTTCCCAATGCATAGACAGCAGACGCTCTTACCTGAAAATTGGCATTGTTTTGTCTATATAAATGGAAGAACAGGATACATGGAGAAACCACATTGATTAATATGAAGTAAGAAACTGCAAATATGCAAACCTCGGGCTGGGGCTCAGTGAGCAGAGATGCTGATATCACCGCAGCACCTGCCTGTAAACCTACTATCTGAGCCTCGGTAAAGTCCTCCCATATCTTTCCTAAACAGAGACAAAGCCATTGGAGAAACAAAGGTTCAGACTGAGCATCATTTGGAGTTGAAGCTTGAAGGTGCTTAAGGCACACATCGAGTAAACCAGCTTCAATACAAGCCTCTTGTCCCCGTTTGTGCCCATCTACAATGACCGCTAAGACAAATGCAGCCATAGCACGCTGCTCAGGATAGGCTTCCGAGCTGTCAAGAAATCTAATAAAATATGCATGGCCTCCATCCTTCACTAGATCAACCTGACATGACTGACAATTCCACACACGAAAACATCTTTACTAAGAATCTAATGCAAGCACATAACTCGGACAAGATCTTCAAATGTGAAGAGGAAAGAGAGGGTAAGCAGAGAAAAGGATAGACAACATGCTACACAGATACCTTATCAAGAGCAAGTATCTTTGTCCAAATGAAAACAAGAATTTGCCGCAGTTCAGGTGTCGTTGTTTGCAACAGCTTAAGAACATAAGGAAATATACCAACAGACAACGCCTACAAGATGCACAAACTCATTGTTAATGCTAAATATGCTGTGAGCACAGGGGGAGATGCAACATCTCCAAGTTAAAGAATAAGTAAAAGAATACAAAGAAGTAAATCGGCTCAGTTTCGAATAACTACCAGGTCAACAGCCCAGGGTCCCATATCAAGGAATCTCCCAAGAAGCACCAGAGCCCGGAAACGATGACATTGACTAAGTAAAACCTAAATTACACGATGAGATTAGTTAGCACCAAATGCAAACAACATGCATTCAGAAAATGAAATAGGATCCCAGCGTTAAACAATAATCATATTATCAGAAAAGGTAAGGAACAAAAGCATAGAATTACTCTGAAGTAACAAAAACATAAACATACAGTAGCCTCTTCCCATAGCACATCCAAGAAACCATATGTTTTTCCATAGTATGAGTACAGAGATCTAGACAGCGGAAAAGGGGGCGGGGGAGAGAGCTGCCAGAACACTGATCCCGCGATCACTAGGATACAGTCTTGCAAGCAATCAAATTGAACCAATCCACTTTATTAAAGGCACCCTTAATTTTATATATCCATACACTCTATTACATTCAAGTTTAGATACCATTAACTTGCATCAGACAATTACATAGCCTTCACTTAAACTGAAAACATGTCAACCTTCAGGTATCTTACCTAAAAGAAGAAAAAAAAAAAGACAAGAAAGAGAGAGAAGATAACATTTCATACACCTGAAGAACAATAGGCAACTGCTCCGGCGGCTTCTTCTGCTCAGATCCATGGTCAAGCCATACTTCAAATGCAGTCAACTGCTCAGTGAAGAAAGGGCTAGGCTGAAAAAGAAATAAACACATTACAAAACATGATAACTTCAGATGACCAAAGGTCCTCAGGTAAGGTATACTAGATATTGTTCATCTCAACTTTAAAGGCATGATTGGATTGGCAAAAATAGATGAAGGAGATTTATAGAAGAAGTGATGGTAGATTGGATGAGGTATTAATTGTGTAAGGAGGGGGGGTATTACCCTCATTATGAGGGTAATCACTACCTACCATCCCCTAGGTTATTGTATTACCCACAAAAGGGGGGTAATATTACACCTTCCATCTCCCCCTCCTTGCATTATCTACATAATCTCTTCTATTACGACTTAAGTTCATCTTCATTTTCTTCACCTTGTCTCCATTGCCCCAAATCCAAGCATACCCTAAGTGAGAAATCCGTGATAATTTGGGATAGAAGGCATAAAAGCAGACACCTGGAACTCTGCAGTTGGATCATGAATCAGTGATGGAAGTTGAGAAAGACAAATCTCAGCAGCCATGTCCCACGCATCCCTGCAGTCAATTTAACAGAAAAACAATGACAAGCTTAAAGAAGGAAACAGAATAGCTAGAGCGAGAATTGCTACTACTAACCAAACACAATTTCAATTTTTCCATCTTCAGCAAACAACATGTTTCAGAGAAAGTAAGAAACGATAGGCAACAATGCAACATCAATATCTAGCCATCAACGATCTCTATGAGAAAACACTGCTTTATAATGCATAAAAAAACAAGGGAACGACTAAGATTTGGTTTTTTTCCTTCTGCTCTTAAGTCCTTTGCAACTTTGTCTCTCTTCAAACGTTCAAGGGATTCTAAAATTCCCATTACGTAATACAAACATAGAGATATTACCTTCTTCCTTACACTGTATGTCTTCCAACTTTTCAGTATATGTTTTTCCTCTGCAGATCTTTAGAATCCTTGATACAAAATTGGTTAACTACTACTTCATTTCCATCAAAAAAGGAACCTAGTCAACCTGGCTTGCTCAACTACACAAAATTTTAACGAATAGAAGTTCTCCATGAATTTGAATCAGACCTCTTTGTCCGCAACAAATACCAGACAAACACAGGTGGACAGCAGCACTCTGACCAAGCCTATTACCTCACTGTATTCATATATAAAATATTTTTTCAGTTCGCACATAGATTTTCTGCATCATTTATATAAACTTTTTCCAACAGATGGCACATGAAGTCAGTAACTATTTTACTTGAACAAATCCTGTTTCCAACGGCATGAACAACTTTTTTGGGGGTACATGGAGTCATGAACTCCTTAGGCTTCCCTCTGGCACAAAACCAAGGCCCAACATTTCAACTCATACACCTACCCCTAGAAAAAAATTGATTGGAATCATTGGATCAGGTTTTGATCCCAAGCCCCCTGGAAGATAGGGAGTGCCATCACTTAACTACTTCTACCTCCTATGTCATGTACATCGAATACATATAGGTGATATATATCGTCATTTGTTCTTCAAGTATTGGTGAAAATTCCCAATGACCACTTACAAAAGTGGCGATGCATAATTGATAAGTTATTTTAAGTATTAAAGATTATTGTATCATACAAAATTTGTAAAGATTACGATAACTTAGCCTCGCTAGAAAACACAATGGTAACAGAATATTAAAAGTCACCCATATACCAAGACTTTATGAAAAGATAGTACCATTTAAGAGCCTTTAGTGATAATGCAAAAGTTCATGGAGAAATACCCAAAAAAGGATTGAAGGGTACAAAACTATCAATAACATAAGCGAATAAGCTTCCAAATCAATCTAGTAATGTTTAGCTTATCCTTTAGTTGAAAAGGAAACGTTTCATGCTAACAAAATACAAAACAAACTGAATAAACTGAAGCACCCATAAATGAAACAATGCTAAAAAGTTCACTCAAGTTTAGATGCATACCACATATGATGCTGGTGAGTTGGAGGCAACATTGGATATGAAATTGGAGAGCAGTTAGCTGAACGCATTATTCTCTCCGCTAGTAAAAAGTTGCGAAACAGACTAGCAACTAACAAATCTTGTCTGAATAACCTCTGAAAAAGTTCTGACAAATGGAAAAAAAAATCAAACATCAAACTCCAAAATTGAATGAGAATTTTAAAGCCCGAAAATAACAAAAAAAAGGATTTACCATGGGGGAGAACATTCCAAGCAATTGTGTCTGTCACTGCAGTAAAAATCCAATTAAGTTCACCTAAAAGTGTCTTACGATCATTTGGACGACCAGGAATTTTGTCTATGAGTGAATAGTCAAGAGATTCACGAAGCAATGAACGCTTGCAGAACCTGATAAATAAACTCAAATAAAAAAATATGAGTAATTAAAGAAACTTGACATGCAAGCAAGCATAGAAGAATGTTGTTAGGATTGAAGAATAACTGAATAAGCAACTATATATTCCCAACAAGGAACTAGAATATCCATTCATAATTCCTAGGTACACCTGTACATAATAGCATTACCAAAACCAGAATTCAAATGCATGTAGACTTTACAGGTACTTGGGTCCTCAGAGCCCTAGATCATCCAGACAGAGGCAATCTAAAATAGTCAATTTACTGAAACAAAGTCATTGGGGAGCTGACAGCTCTATAGAAAACATGTAGGGTCTGTTGGCAACATTTGGAGTTGCTTATTCAATCAGAAAGATACTAGATAATCAAACTGTCCAATGCTGTCTTTATCTCTCTCAATGTCAACAAGAATCTAAATGAAAGATATACAACATATTTGGATCACCTTAACGAGAAAATATATGAAAATTAAATAAGGAAAAACTGTAGAAAAGTAATGCTATGAAAAATACTACCTTCCGTTATTTTAAGACGCAACATTTGATTTTTTAGACCATTCACCAAAAAGGCATATGTTGCATCTAAAAAACAGAGGAAGTATTAATTTTAGATTGTTTGGTTGTTTGACGTAATAGATCATTTAAAAGTATTTGAGGTACACAGCTTTCAATTGTGTGATTAGTGAAACAATGAAAGTGAGACATGAAAATACATAAACAAATTGTCTAATTTTTCCAACACCTCTGAAAGAAGTGTAGTAAAAGATAAATTCTTTTTTTAAAAAAAAAGGCAAACCAAACATAGCTCTGGGATTCCCACATCTCTCTTGTTTTACTTCCATAGGTTTTCAGACACGTAAACAAAAAATACCATTCCAGACATTGTGGACTTATTAGAACATTGGTCTTGAGCATTAACCTACTGCATTTTAATGACTTCAATTGCAATTTGACCTAAGGCTCAAGTAAGTATATTGTATATTGGCATAAACCAAAGTCGAGGTTGAAAGGAAGAAGGAAGTATTAAAGTCGAGCAAAACGCATAAACAAGGATCATCTCACACTGTCCCTACTCTCGCACACAAAAGTAACAGAAACCCAAGGGGCCTACTAGTTTATCCTAGAGAAAGGGAAAAAGGATTTAAGAAAAGAGTAGAGTGTTTGGTTGAAGGTGTAATTAATTGGGCAAAAAAAACCTTCACCCCTTTCAACCTACTCAGCATTCTCGTCCAACAACTACCTTCTTTAACCTCCAGTACCTTCATCCTCTTCACCCCCACCCAAAATCTTGCTCCCTTTATCTTCTCCCATGAAGTTCAACCAAATTTGAACCACGGCTTATACTCGTCATTATCTCCATATTAGCTCTCCATCTTTAGGAACATCTATCATCATGTAGCTCAACTACCTTTGGTCTTCTAATGGTCCAAATCAATTATCAAAACTGATCTGAAGTTTTGATGATTGAATTCAAACATTAAAGACCATGATGGTGGTAGCTCATAGTTCACAATTCTTTTCTACTTCAAAATTTAATTTTTAGGGGGTAGGTCGGTGGTTTTACAATGGGGGCTAGGCTGGTGGTTTTCTGGTTTGGTGATGAAATGTAATGGTGAGTTGCAACAGTGCTACAGCAGGATGTGGATCATGGGGTGATTGTCTGATTGATGTGGTGCGGCATGGTTTTGGTGAAGTGGGTGTGGCAGTGAGTCACTAGTTACATGGGGCTGTGCAGCAATGGCGTGGCAATGGTGGAGTAGGGTTTGGTACGATGATGGTAAACACAGATGATGGTGAGAACAAATGCAATGAGGTGAAGCCGAAACCTGAGATGGGGAATTCAAGTCCCGGCGGGGGGGGGTTGGGGGGTAACGAGAATCGGAAGAAGGGGTTTGGAGGTCTTCAGTTCAGCTAAACTGGAGTAAGAGAATCATAAAAAATTGAACCAAACATCAACAAAGGGACTTAGTAGAACCATTCCCTTTCCCTTTCTTGATTACCCCCAACCAAATGGCCACAAAGCATAAAAAACAAACATCAATCTCTTTTTGGAAAGCTATGGTGTTCGGAATTGTATACAGGTTTTGGACTCGAGTGTGGATCCAAGAATCAAACACGGTAAATTCTAAATCAAGAGCATATGGACACATATAAGAATTGTCCATAATTCTGGATATGAGCTGGAATGACAGACAATTTCTGTTCTTATAGGAAACTTTAAATTAAAACTGGATCCATTTTTTTTACAGGATATTATTTCTGTTGAAGTTTATCAAGAGAAATAAAATCTTTTAAAGGATTGATGACCTGCATTCTTATTAGTTCACCGTAGTAAGTAACTTAAAATATGTAAGGAGCAGAAAAGAGCTAAAAGGGAAGGAAGAAGTTTTTTAAATAAAGTTACTTAGCCTTTGACAATCATGACTTACCAATTAATCAAAACCCTCCTTTCTACAAAATTAGAAACCCACCTTTTTGTTATTGTGAATTTTAAGGAAACACAACAGAGGAACAGAGATGCAGAGCTACAGCCACCATCAACCACTTCTCTGATCATCGCCCAATCCAACCACCCACCAGCGACAGGGATTCCACATAGAAGGTCGGCTCTCTCCATAGAAAAGCAGCCTGATCTCGTTTAATTGAAATGCAAAGTAATGGCTTGGAACTGACTTTCCTTCCAGATCTGACTCCAACTACGTCTCTGTACCCGAGTCGGGTCATGCTCCAAACATCACAGATGAAAGAAAAAAGGCTCGCCACACTGACAGTGAGCCCAATAGGTTGAAATATTATTCACACTTAATCTAAACCTTAGTGAGGGACCAAAGACGCAAAGTGAATAAATCAACCCTCACGAAAATGAAATTCAGCTTTTTTCAAGTGCATTCTCTTCACCTTAAAATATAAGTTTCAGGCTTAAGAAGTTCAAATAAGTTCAAATCAATTCCAATAAAATCTGGTAAGTTCCAATAAGTTCTAACACCTTATAAATGAGCTTCAATAAGTTCAGATAAATTCAGATAAGTTCGTGAAAAATAAGGTGAAGTAAACCGGTAAACGTACCCTAAGAGTTAATTTAAGTCCACATAAACATGACTAGTAAACAGGTTGGTAGTTGGAAACTTTAACATGACTAGTAATTGATCACTGGAAGGAAAACCCAACAGTTTTGAAGAAAACAAATAGATACTAGCTCGGAAGTACAACTTCGTAGAGTGGAGTAGTGGACAAATCATGTACTCCAGATAACATGATCACGTTAAGCAAGTGGAAAGACACATGCTCAAACAGCTGAATCAGAAGTCAGAACTCAATTTAAATGCATTGTATAAATAAAGGTTATTACCATCTCAAGGCCATCTGGATGGGTGTTGTCAGGCAAGAAGTGAAAACATCAGCAGGGAACTCCGCGCTCTGAGGGAGCGTCTCATGAGCTTCACAAGCTGCAAGCAGAATGCAATCCTTTGCAGCACCAGACGAAGCAGAAGCATCAATAAGCTGTCAAAATTCAAAACTAACCGTATCATCCACCAACTTACTATCTTTAGGATCAGAATAAGAAAGCTTATAAGCACCAGCAAATAGGTCTATACCTCTATGAAAGCATTGACTATATTTCCAGCAGCAGAACAATCAAACACATAGATTGAGGGTGATTTTAGCCAGGAATCCAACTCAGTGATTGGCAAGGGGATGTACTGTGTATAACTCTGCATAAGCGCATATTGAAGCAAACAGTCAGCTCCAAGAGGAAAAGTTAAGAAGGAAGTGAGTCACTCACGAGACAATTTACCCTATTGAAAAGCCAGATTTCACCATTCGTCGTTGGTTTTGGCACTCCATGTCCATTGTAGTGAAACAAAACTCTCTCCGTCTTTGCAAATTTACGACAAGTATTACATAGTCTCTTCACTTCTTCTACAGTTGGATCAAGTTGGTACTTATACCGAGCCTGTGAAGAACCAAAACTTAATAATGAGCAACATCATATCATAAAACAGCTAGGAAAGGGGAATATCACCATGATGAACCAAACAGAAGTTTGTGTTATGGAAACGATAGAAAGTAATCACCTTGGGCTGCCATCTTTCATACTGCGAACTCAGGGCCTTACCAATAGCTTCCAGTGCTTTTTGAGGTGCCATGGCCAATGGGTCTGACAACATGGAGCATAGGCTAGAATAAGTACAAGTACAATACTTATAAAACGAGGTGGCAACAACTTAGCAGCAACAGAAAGGATATAGAAGCCTCTATATGATACAGCTCAATCACCACAATGAAAATCTGATTAGAAACACTATGAAAGAAGCTGCTCTTAAGGATCCCTAAATCAAGCCTCCAAAGGAAAAAATAAAAATTGGGGAGACCAACAAGAGATAACAGGAACGAAGAAAAAAAAAAGACAACAACAAAAATATTTGACCAAAGGAATTAAATAAAAATGGTGAAAATAAAATAAAAGAAATCCTCAGCCCATATCAAACAAAAAAAAAGGAGTTTCATTCTTCTATGTGCTGGTCCAAACATTATTTCATATGTCAACCGTTTCATCATTGATTCATCTAATGTTAGTTGTGCGGGCAATAGACAATGAACTCCACAGCATCAACATTCTCCACTACAAGGTATGTCCGAAAGGCAGAATTTGAAATCAAGCAAAAACATCCATCACAGGCCCATCCACGTTTATTGTAGGTACTCTTTTCCTTGGTAAAGCAAGACATATCAATAAATAACTCATTTCACGAATTCACCAACAGCAGGGTAAATGGGAATGAGGCAGTTGCTGAGCAACGAATTCATCTAATGTTTTACTGATTATTGACTCCATCAGCTGTTTCAGTGAACATATTCATTCTGATATTATCATTTCACAACTACAACAACAACAACAACAACTAAGCCTTATTCCCAAAGTGATTTGGGGTCGGCTAACATGAATCGTCAACTCGAAACCGTCACCAAAGGAGATGGCATCGCCAAGAGTGATAAAAAGGTTTTTTTTTTTTTTTTTTTAAAGCAAGGTTTACACCAACAAGTTTTAAAAGAGGTTTTCAACAAAAGGTTTTAATACCAACACAATTGAGAAAAACAAATAAATGCAGAAATCACACCCCTTCCTCCACATGGATCTTTGCCCCTCCACTCACTTCTATCCAACGTCATGCTCTCCCTCAATCCCAAGTAACCTCATATCACTTTCAATTACCTTCATCCAAGTCATCTTAGGTCTTCCCCTACCCCTTACAACTTGGTTACTCCTCCACTCTTCAATTCTTCTCACCGGTGCATCACCTGATCTCCTTTTCACATGACCAAACCATCTTAACCGATTCTCCCTCATCTTTTCTTCAATGGATGCAACTCCAACTTTTTCCCCCGGATCACTTCATTATCATTTCACAACTAATTAATCTAAATTATGTCGTCTTTAATGTAACCTCTTCAATTAAGCATCAAATAACTGTGCCACTAAGATTACATTTACATCTTAATTTAACAATCCAAAAGATTTTTCCTTTTTTACGTTCAATACATATTTGACCCTAGAGATGCTAAATGAGCTTCCTAAAGGATCTCCAAAACTTCTACCGTCTACAACTTGGCCTAGTAGACTGTAGACCAGCTCTTTCACAACATTATAAGAAACTCTCCAACAACAATACTTTCTTGACCCAGAAAGGTTCTTACACGTTATTATAGGAAACAAAAACCATTTTCCAGCACTACACCACTGTGTATAATTCTCTTGCCTACAAATTTAAAGTAACAAACAGCTCAATTTTGACTAAGGACTTATAATATCATTGGAGACAGCCCATCTTCAACTCCATTGTGTCACTATCCACAAAGAAAACTCATCGGCTTGAACAATCCCAGTTAAATAAACAAGAAAACCATCAGACATACCTATCCAGCACTCAAGCCTCGCACACGGAGATATCTTAATAACATCCGGCGGGTCACAGCTGATATTTAAACATAAAACAAGAGCTACCATTCCTGTCTTCATCTGCAAAAATACATCTTGGTGTTAAAGATGATGGCTCTACTGAGGAATGCTGAGCAGAATATTGCAGTTTAACATAAGTATTGAGCATTGAAGACAGCCTAATCTCATGCCAGAAGAAATCAGCATCTAAAAGAATAAAATGACAGCAGAGTGCAAAACACCCCAAAAATATGAATTTCTGATTCAAAATCAGTAATACATACACTGAAAGAGACAAAACAGAAGTGATTGATTGAATTAACATTCGACAACCAACCCTATGATTGGCAACTAGATTAACGTTAAAGAAATTAACTACCACAATGTGTATTATATGCATATTCTTCTACTCAAGACTAAACTGACATATGACCTAAGCAAAATGCATGATGCACCAACATGTATACTGTGATCAAGCAAAATGCATGCCACACCAACATGTACACTGTGATCAAACCCAAACACCCTTGTTTCTATAGACGCTAAGAGTCAGCACTTTAGGACAGCCATCATCCTCCTGTTCTTCCTATACTTCTATCCTCAAACGCCAAATTCTATGATTCAACACCTAGCCTTTTCTATAACAAGCCATAGAAAAACAGCAAGTCAATCAATGCGTTAACATATATGTTCCATCTGGTAACGGTAACCCTAGCAACATCCAAACTTAAGACCATTATGCACATGAGTCCAAAAGGCACGTGTAAAATCCTCCCAATTTTCATGTCTAATCCATTATACTGCATTGCATCCCCAGTTCCCCACCAAATTAGTGGAAAACAATCTCAACAGGAGCTAGCTTCACCATTCACAACTACTTCTATGTTACATGGACTTCCCTAAAGTATCACATAGAAGGGTACTCATAGTCCCCTATTTCGAAAATTCAGCATAATTTCATCCTTAAACTATAGCACCCACTATCAAACATAGGATACCTAAAGCTCAAACAAATAATTTCAATTACACCCAAATTTTTAAAAATATATACAACATAAGCAAATACACGAATTTTTCGTACATTACAGTTCCTCACTTCATATAAGCAATAACCAAAACAAACCTAATCCTCGAAACGAAACTAAAAAGAAATCTTACTCTGTCCCTAGGCCGCCATTTCGAAACCAACCCACTCTCAGCAGGGCCAGTTGGAACGGAATCCTCGAAAGCTTCATGACGAAGCTCACAGAACACAATCGTTTGCGGAAAATACACCATAGTGGTGGCAGTAGTGGTAGTAGTAGTATTGGTAGTCCCTGCAACAGTAGCCAACGTTGTAATGGCATTCTCAATAACATTGCCACCAGTACCACCACTCGTGCTAGCGGTCTCCGAATGGTCTCGATTTCGATACAACTCAACATCATCACGACTCAAATACTCATCCAAATGATTAGACACCACAACTGTAGAATGTGCAAACCTAGTGGCCATCAAATCACCCAATGCCATCCAAATCAAACACCCAAAAAATCCCCCCTCCCCCCTTTTCACCAATCCAATTCCAAAACAAAAAATTATTTACATAAAAGAAATGCAATCAAAGAAATTAAACAAAAAACAGCTCTCTTTTTTTCCCTTTTCTTGCCCTAAATTAGTATAATATAATCAAAAGGATATTAAATTATACTATATAATATATAATCTGTTGTGTAGTTTCGTAGAAGCTCAATCAACGAAACCAGTACACCAGCGACGCATAGAGATGAGTTGAAGGGAGGAGAGAGAATCCAGCTCGAAAAAAGGGGGGGAAAAGCGTCGTCGGAAAACCCTAGAAATCGAAGTGAAATTGATTTAGTGTAGAGGAGAGAGAAAATAAGAGAGTGAAAGAAGCATACAAAGTGTGGCGGCGAAACGATGGGAGAAAAGGAAGAAGGAGGCGTTGCAAAGTTGGGGATTTGCGAAAGACTGCTGGAGAGGGAAGAGAGAGACAGGGAGGAGAGAGAATGTAGAGAGAATGAGAGAGGGGGAAGCTGGTGTATGGTGAAGTGTAAATTTTCAAGGGCTTAATTTTATTTTTTTTGTTTCTATATTTTATTATATGGTTTTTGGTAAAAATAAATTTAATAAAGTAAATGAAATCAATACCAAAAATTGATTTTGGGCTTGTTCAGTAAAAGTGGTTGTTAGTTGTTCTCTCTCTGTCTTTTTTTTAGTTCTGCTACATTTCGATCGTGCACTATTCACATGATAACTTTTGACTGTCTTTAAGTTTTATATACATACGAAAAAACATACTCATATTGGATGTTGTTTGATTAGTCCCAAATTGTATTGTCCAAATATATAATTTTTATAATTTTTCATATATGTAACTCAAGATATTGATATTTGAAGTTGCATCTCGTAAACCGCGAAAAAGAAACGTAATGAACGTAAAAAAGACGTAGAGGAAAGATATTGGGTTTAAGCGGGTAAGTTGTTAAATGTTTGCTCTCGGAATAGATTTTGAAATCTCGTTAGTGTTTGTTGAAACTGGTTGTTGAATTTGTTAAAAAAATTATTTGAGGGAAAGGCAAATGGTAGACATGTCGTTTCATGAAAGTATCTCTTGAGGTTTAGCTTATGTCGAAATATGTCATTTATAATAAACTAGTATAATCCAATTGTGTTTACCGAGTTAGGTTAAAAGGTAGTTTTTACCGTCATTGGAGTATACAATTGCGAAGAGAAGATTGAAGGAGTTGTCCTTCGATCAAGGTAGCGATTTATGATAATAGATTAGGGTTAATGATGAACATTAATTAATTAGGTTATTTTAGGTAGTTATAGTGTTTTGCTATAAACCAACCATGATTTGTGGGCTTAATGAGATTGGACTTGCTACTAAGTTCTTTTGGGCACAGTTTCACTTCAATTTATTTAGTTAAGCTTGTTTTAGTTCAAGTACTTTCCTCTCACGATTTTACTTGATTGATTCGGTATTCGAGCTCGTTTCGGTTCAATTCGTGGTCTAAGTAAAATTGAGACATATATGTGAGTCACGCACATGAAATTATGGATTAAATCAAAGTGCTTTTAAGCCTAAAAGGACTAAGAATATTGTCTATACTAGGTTTAGGGTTTGAGGATTATTCTCCAAGTAATTTTTTTTTTGGCGTAGAGATCTACAAGGGTAAATGATGTAAACGGGATTCGATCACGGGTCTTGGGGCACCATCTCAGAATTTAACCAAATGTGTTTAGTTGTCATTTACTTCCAAGTAATTAGAAAGTGCTTCAAATATAAGATGACTCTACTATATTCATCGTAAGGCTTGTACTTAACCATAGCCCTAATTACTCCTAATAAACATGCATCCTTCACAAGATAATAAAGAGACTCGTCTCCTTCTTATTTTAGCGTACATTGACCGAGGTTATTCAATCCAAACTTTGTGTGGACTCAGCGAGTAATTGTGTTGAGATTTTCATCTTCATAGTTGATCCATCGAAAGAGGTATTATTAGTTTATTCAATCTATGCAATTTGGATCTCTTTCGATGTTAAAAAATAGTATGCCGTAATTTCGCTTTATAACATCAAACCCTCACAATGTTCCGGCCAAAAAGAAAGAGAAAAAGGCGAATGAAATAAAGCTTATTGTGAATAGTAGGCAGTAGGCACGCTCACAATTTATTGAATGAAAGCACGAGGCCAAAGGGGCGTACATTACCAGCATTCCCGGGGTGTGGCATGAACAAAACGAGCCAACAAGCGCGTCTAATAGCTACTCTCTTGAAGCGTTTAGATTGCTAATACTTTCCCCAGGTTTGAGATCAAGTTGGGCAACCCCAAAATTAATATTGTGTTTGAACATCAACTTCGGTTCAAACATATACGTAGTGTGTGTGTGTGTGTATATATATATATATATATATATATATATATATATATATATATATATATATATATATATATATATATATATATATATATATATATATATATATATATATATATATATATATATATATATATATA